>CAUYRT010079704.1:0-27446 GCA_963574885.1 Lepilemur ruficaudatus | reverse complement strand
TTCCCAACATCCTCTTCTAGGATTCTTAAGGTTTCCTGCCTTAGGTTTAGGTCTGTTAACCATCTTGAGTGTATTTTTGTGAGAGGTGAGAGGTAGGGATCCAGTTTCATTTTTCTGCATGTAGCTATCCAGTTTTCCCAGTTTGAGATCAGAATTTAACAATATATTATAGAAATCTTTCCAGGTCAAACATACAGATCTACATCATTCTTTTTAATGACTACATGGCATTCAATTATGTAGCTATATCATAATTTAAGCAGCAACTTCCCTAACAATGAATTTTGATTTCATGAAGGATTATCACTTAAGCTTATTCCAGAAAACAAAAAAATTACTAAGAATCAATAATAACCCCTAGTCATTAAAAAGAAACAAGCTTCCACTGATAAATTGTTTTCCAGTTACATTACTGAAACGAGCTGTATAAAAGAGCTGAGTATTTGGCAAATTTTCACTTTTCTAGATACTTGAATTATTTATATAGGATTCTATTATTCATCACAGGATTAGAGAAAACTAAATCATGATTTGAAAACTTCCTCAGTGCTTTCTGACAACACTCCAGTTGCTTATTTAGAAGCACAAACAAATTAACTGACATCTTAGCTTGGAAGTCATACACTACTACCTTAGGCTCAAAGGCACAAAGCTTATACTGGAAAAAAAGAAACTGCAACTCTGGTAGTCCATTAATCTATTTAATTTTCACACATGATTTTCTTTTCCAGAAAACATTCAGAGCTGCTGAACAGCAGCTCTGACAAATCCTATATTCCTTCAGTACTCTCTAGGGAAAAGCTCATGAGTCTAAGAATCTTAAAGTTTCCGTATCAAAGACAAGGACAGGGGGCTGACCAGTGACTGAGAGACAAGAACTCAAGTTAGCAGGCATCTACTTTTCTTCTTCTTTGCCCACAACTCTGTGACTCGCAAACAAAAAGAGAAACAGCCCTAGTGCCTTTAGCTTGCCTTCTCTAATCAAAAACCCCACCCCCAAACCAAAACTCCAAAATTAACTTTTCTCTTCCTCTTTCCTCTTTTCTTCTCCCCTAACAAATTTCATTTTCTAGGGCTGAACTGATTGAAGCAGAGTAAGGGCAGAGATTGTGTCATTCTCTCTTAGCACTGCACTCCCACTGCTCTGTCCCAGTGCCTGGGATACAGTATATGTCCAACAAATATCCGTGAATTAATGGACCAAATGTGATGACAAAGCTCTTTGTGCAAAAATAATTTTCCATTTGTATTACAGGAGCATTTGAGGCAGGCCTTCATGTGCTCTAGGCTCCTTTGGCTACTCCCAGACTAATCTTAGAAGAAGTAAAATACATGGAATGAACATGAGCTCTCTACCCACTGATGAGTTTCTTCACAGCCTCTCTCTCAAGCACCCAACCTCATACTCCAGCTCCATTCCCCCCGCAAGGTCCTCTTATCCACCTTATTTATTTATGAGTTGATTCTGTCTCATGGCTGTTTCCTTCCTAAACATTGTCACCCAATTCAGCAAAGCACTCAGGTGCTCCCTCCTTCAAGGACTGCCTGATACGCCTCTTTCTCCACCTATGCTTCACCTAGGAAGAAATCGAAGGACAGTCATTATATTCCTACCTCTTCCACTTAAAAAACGTGCCTTCTATAAATATTTATTTTTCAGGGTTAAAGCAGCCTTTGTAAATATATAGGCCTTCTGTTGTACCATGCATGCATCATTGGTACCTCAAGCATGCAAATATAAGAAACTACATAACAATAGTATTCAGGACTTTATATATAACTTTATTATAAATAGCACTATTTCTGTTGTTCCTTGGTTTTAAGTGGTTTCACAGGTGGCAGCAACAAGTTAAAAATGCACAGTTCTGAAATTGTCTTCTTTAGTTAATGAAGTAAAGACCTGATTTAACCAAGGGAAGGTATCGTACATAAGTCACCCATTGTTTCATGATTGTAGCCTACCATTTCTTCAAATAACAGTTATCTTAGTCTATCTTCTGTTGCTATAACAGAATACCAGACACTGGGTAATTTATAAAGAAAAAATTTATTTGGCTCACAGTTCTAGAGCCTGGGAAGGCCAAGAGCATGGCACTGGCATCTGGTGAAGGCCTTTTGATGTGTTATCCCATAGTGGAAGGTGGAAGTGAGCACATGAGACAGAGGAGGGAACCAGGGGCCAGACTTGTTTTATAGCAACCCATCTCGTGATAACTAAACCACTTCTGTGATAATGACATTAAACTATTACCCAGTTACCTCTTATGAGTCCCACCTCCCAACACTGTTTCATTGGAGATTAAGTTTCCAACACATGAACTTTTCAGGGGACACAAACCACAGCAACATTCAACTTTAAGACCTCTAAATCCATAATGAAAACAAATAGCAGCAAGTGGAAAATTCTTAGAGAATCACGGTTTTCTACCTCAAACCCTTATTTATATGGAAATTCATATTTTCATAATCATGTAGAAGTATAGGACGCTATCTATTATAAGATTAAAGGTAACTACTATATCAATTTAGTTATTAATAACTAGAAATTCAATCATGATGATATTCTATTTTATTCCTCTTAAAGTGATAATTTCCTTTCTTCTTTTGCCTATAAATAAGGATTCGATAATAATAATCACCTTACTTGATAAAAAATAAATGATAATCTAAAAAACACATGTGGATGTTTTCTGACATATGAGAATACTAAATGTAAACTCCCTCTCTCCTCAGTTGTAAAATTCAAAAATTCTCCTAATAGGTTTTAATACTTTACTTTAAATTTTTCTTCTTCCTTTTATTCTGTTTACGGGGGGGGCTATCAAAGGAAAGATGATGGAAACATTTCTACTTGGCCAATATAACCTAAAAGGTATTCTAACACTCAAATATGTACAGGTGAAAACTAGTTCTAATTACCAAGAAAGCAAGTAGAGGGTAGGTCAGTGGTTTAAATGTTACCAGGCTCCCATGAAAAAAGAAACCAGATGCAAATACCAGACGCTAGTCTGTTAGAGTCCAAGAGAAAAGTAGACTCGGGTTCCTTGATCAGAAATAAGAGACTTAGAGAGGGACCTCTAGGACCAAGAGAGGTCCCAAGCTGGTCTAAAAAATGAGTATTAAATGACACCTTAGGCACATGTACTATTCTAGGTTCTGGGAAAGAATTAAAGAGAAGACCCACTGTCTGGGTTCCAAGCACTCTGGCCACCCTACAGGGTCTGAGGAGGGGCACGCACAGTGCAGGAAAACAGAAACCCATTTGAGAAAAACAGGAAGCATTCAGACAGCCTTACTTTCACTTCCTGGGGGAATGGACCTCTAGGTGGAAGTTCAGCCAGTAAATCAATCCCTAATTGCTCAAATGTTTGGGTTTCATATGGGCACACAGACAGTCTCTTTCAACACACAGTGAGCATTATGTTGGAGAGAGAGAGAGATGTGATCCATGGTCAGTTAGCCAGGTGGGAGGATGTTAGCAGCTCACACGGCCTTCCACAGCAGAAGACACAGCACGTAGACAGGAAATAGCAGCACCGAGTGGCAAGTACAAGTAGCCAGGTGTGCAGGTGTCCAGGGCAGTGAGAACCACTGGGCCTGGAGTGAGAATGGTGAGAAATTGCACCAACATTATGCTGCTGCGAGAAAGGGTCCCTGTTAGATAAAACAAGTGGACAAGAAAGAGAAATTATAGAAGAAATGAAAAGTGAATTCCTAGGAACTAAGGCCACAGAGCTTTGGTTATGGGATAACCAGACACTACCAATCATTGACACGGGGTGCATATGGTATCAACCAGTTAGAAAGACTACAGAATTGGGGTTCCTCCAGGAGCTTATATGTACTAAGATGTCTCAAAGACTAAAATGCAGAGGAAATGGAGGAATCCAGGAGTCTATTAAGGCAGTCCTCCTTCCTAGACAGACATAACTCATAAATCTAAATCTGAATTATGAGAACGCCAATCTTTATCCAAGTCATTTGGAAGGAAGTTAAACACCCAGAGGTCTGAACTAGACCTTATATGGTAATTGTGCTTGTTAAAATTAACTCTGGATCAAAGAGAAAAACACATATATAGATCAATTGTTTATCCTGGGTATCATACCTCTTTTTATATGCATCTTTGAATGAGGACACCCCTCAGGAAAAGGAAGAAAAGACTTAGAAAGAGAAGGACACATCTCTGCTCACTGGACAAACTTCACTTACAACCTTGAAATACTGAATTTTCCAGAACACATTCTTAGGTCTTCTGTAAATGAAAATGCTAGACTAGTTTGCAAAGTACGTTTCAACTGGAGATTTATGTGATCTCATTCATATTTGGCCCCATCTTTCACATGTGAATATAACCTTCTCATGGGTGTGAGGCATGTATTCTGTTTTTAAAATCTGCTGTAGGACCTAAATAACTAGATGATGAATTAATTGAAGATCTAAATTTTTCCTATCAAGTAATAGGTTACAGAAATGGTTTTCAGAAGGAAGAATATCTTCCCTGGGATCTTCTTGCAGATAGTTACAAGTAAGGACCAAATCCTCGCACCCAAATCCTTGCTCTGCCACTTACTGGCTGAATTGGACAAGTTATTTAATTTCTCAGTGCCTCAGTCTCTCCATTTGAAAAATGGGAATAATCACTATTCCAGTCTCACTGTGAGAATTAAATGAACACATGTGAAGTACATATAAAAGTGTCTGGGATGTGGAAGCAGCTCAGTAAATGTTATTGTTATTGTTATTACTGACACTACATCAGATAATTTTAGGTGCTTCATCAATACACTTTTCATTTTAATATTTATGTATTTATTTTAAGGTATTTTGGAAAAATTGAATATATTTTGAAAAATAGCTAGCATATCAAATCTATGATTTTATAGATGTTAAGCTTTAGAATGAGTCTAAGTTTTTAAAAGTTTGATTTAAAGATGATATAAAGAAAAATAGTAAGTAAAAACCAGTATAGGTAATACGCCAACACAAAAATCTTCCCAAACTAAAATTTAGGAAATACTGGAACTGTACAATGTCCATTATGTGATTTTTTTTACTTAAAAAAATACCTCTTTCCTTTAAATGGCCTTGGGCGAGTTGAAACATGGGCAAAAGGAATTTACATAACCAATAACTATTAGCTCAGCTGGTAACAGATTTCAATTATCCAAGCATCAATTGACTTCTTCAAAAAAAAAAAAAATAGAAACTGTATTTCTAAGAGATAGGAGGAAAGAAAATTAGAAGACAGATTGTAAATATGTGACAAAAGGTAATGCTGATATGCTTCTGGTGGACTTCGTACCCAGACAGGTATTTCTATGATGTTTAAAAGAGAATTCATAGAGTTCCTAATACCACTAACCTGACTCTGCAAAGCATAACAATTAGAAATGACTGATTGCCCCTGTTCCTGCAACTGCTCTAACCCATACTGTACACCTGTGATGGGGTTAAGACATTATTTACTGGGAGCCTGTGAAGGGCAGGGCGCTTCCTTGTTTACAGTTGGAGGGTTCCCACCTGAAAGGCTCCAGAGGAGGCTGGTGGTCAGAAAGGTAGGACCATCCTCTGTCAAGCCCATCAGGAAGGCCCTAGGGGCTTATTGGTTTCAATCCAGATCTTTGGCCTCAGCTCAGTTTAAGAACCAGCATTTGCAAAGAGCCCGCCCATTTTCAGGAAATGAAGTAGGTTATAAGCTGGGGCAAAGGAAACCAGACTTTGCCCACAAATGCAGTTAAACCAGCACTCAGGGCCAAAGGGGCTTTCTCATGACCTGACAAATCTGTACTTTGAAATATATTTTTTCTATTTGTTCCAGGTTTTCTTCCTCCTTAGCACTTACTAGAGTTCTTGTTGATAATGTCAGTATTTCCCTGTGCTTAGGGGAACAAGGAGACAGGCGTATGGAGAAAACCCAGGCCAAATCTATCATCCACACTAATTGTACTTCCTGGGGCTTTAGCATCTGTTCTGGACTTTAACTTCTCAAAACCCAGGTGGTAGTAGCCTTATGCCCCAGTCAAATGCACCAGGAGTGAGATTTAAAGCCCTTTCTATGTATCACAATGCTGTGTTTTATCCACACTTGAACCAGCATTTTAAAGGAGAAATAGTTTATTCCTTGGCAATTAAGGAATTAGTAAAGCCTTAAGAATCAAAGGGATAAGCCACAAAGGGAAGCCCCCTCCACTTTACCTAAAGAGGCTCCTTCTAGACAGGGCTGGGACCACGGTGTCCCAAGGAGGCACCAAGGCTTCAGAATTTAAGGCATTCACTCTCCGAGTTCTGCAAGTGCCTCCTTTAATTCTGAGGCCTCCTCTTGCTTCACCCTGAATCCCTCCCTGTTTCTAGAACTTTCATCTCCTATAAGTCTGGAGTTTATATTTTGTTTTTTGCTTTTTTGTTTCTTCTTCAATCTGAGCTTGTCATACATTTTGTTTTAATGAGAGAGGTCATTCCCTGACCAGAGTCCTGCCCTAATAAATGATGCTTGAAAAGTCATTGAGCTGGTTAAAAAAGAGATAAAAGTGATAAAAAGGAAATATACTAGATCTCAAAGAAACCAAACCTATGAAAACTAAGAATCTACAGGCTACTGCCTTTTCTTTCTATTATTCCCCCAACAAATAATTCTTCACTATGTAGTACAAAGGCGACTTCAATCTGAGTTACTTAAACAAAGAATAAACAATTCCTTAAGGGCTTTCTGGCTTCCTCAGGTATACTCACTTTTGGGTTCAACTTTCTATCATAAACAAAAGAAATGTATTAATATTAGTCAATGCCCTTTGACCTTGCCCTAAGCTAGGCACCTGTTTCAAATACACTCTTTAACAGAGACAATGACATGGATTTATATACACAGATCAAGAAGACAAAACAAAAACATTTTATCAGATAAGGAATAGGGAATGGAGTCACAGTTCACACCAGTCAAAAATGAGTGCGTACGATGAGTGCTTCATAGTAGGGAATGCTACTAGGCTGAAGCTAGAACTAGATTTCAATCACTGAGTCATCTAAGCTCACAGGTCCTTCCAAACTCTAAGGATCTGTGATTCCAGTTTAAAATTAGGTAGCCAGGGAATGGGGGCCAGGAACTATATACTTAGAGTGGTGTTTAGATAGAATTGCTTCATCAAAGAGAGAAGGAGACAATTCAGTTCTTGTTTTCTCCATTCACCCTACCATTTCCTTACTCTCCTTAAAATTACCAAAGCCGAACAACTGATAAGTAATCCGAGGACAACTAAAACTGAGTAAGAGTTGAAAAGCATCATCTCTGAAGATTACAGTGTGTGATTTCATTCATGCAGTCAATAATTCAGTAAATATTTACTAAGCATTTGCTTTTATGTAAGGCTATGGAAATTATACAAATAAACAATTGCTGTCTGAACTTAAAATCTGGTAGGTTGTCCTGCTCAATATTATGTATTCTACACACAACCAAAGTAAAATGGACAAGTTCTACAGGAGAGCAACAAAGCCCTACAGAGGAAGCATAGCTTTCTGGCTCGGAATCCTGGTCTCCAAGTAAAGCTATGTGATCCTAGAAGTGGTTAATTTCCCTTCAGTTTCCACATTAATACTGTTAGCCGAATTTAGAACCAATCAAAACTAAATATTTTATGCATTTTTCAGGACATTGTTTAATAACGGTAATATTTTTAATGAATTAACTAATGTTTTTAATTTATTGAGCAAATTATAATTCCCTACATTTATCTGTTTATATTATTTGATCCTCACTGCATCCTTGAGAAATTGGTTTGGCAGGCATTATTTTCTATTTGACACATGGCAAAACAGACCCAGAAGTTCTGTTGTAGCAGAGCTAGTCAGAAGCCAAGTCCCTCACTTCCAACTCAGAATCTTTTCATTCGGATACCCTCTCTCTGAGAAATTCTGGAAACAAGCAGCAAAAACCAAAAAGCAGCTTACTTTTTCAAACGCTATGTAAAGGAACAGCAATGGTGAATAACAATGGGAATGTCTGTTAAGAAATATAAACATACTGATCAAATGGCAAGGTATATTTAAATGTAGGCTCCATCAAAGATTTTTTAAAAACGGATGCATGAATGGAAGGCATTAAGTATTTCCACTGTGTTCCTGTTACCCAACCTCAACTCCTAGGAGTCCTCCACTGCACTTATACTCAAATATGATTACAAAGGGACTTCACTACTTGGAGGGCAAAGAAATAATGGCACAGAACGTGCTATGTAATATTTATCCCATGTACTACAGATGGGAGTGAACCCAACTTTGCCCTATATCCCTCTAAACTCAGCCCAAGGGATGCTTCTTATTAACAGTTGTCCAAAATCCGCATTATTTACTCTTCTAATTCTGGACATAGGTCAAATGTAATTATGGCTCATAGTATCTGTTGGTTTTTATAGATCCCTGGGTTGTGATAAGAATCATCTTGATAATACCCTAGTTTGTTTTTCATGAAGAAGTCAATGAAGCAAAGAGGAAGTTATCTCTTAAAAGTAACTTCTCTTTGATCAGTGCTACCAGTAATTTCAGGATCACTAGTACAACCTTCGAGAAACGAACGGTCATAAAAGTATCCAATGAACATTTTGGGTTTGGCCAACCCGACTAGAGGTCCTTGCGCCAGACACGACGGAGATGGGGGTGTTCGGTCCTCAGTGTGCACGGTACCTGACTGTGGTCCATCCCACAGGTTGGCGCCGGCCCGGCAGGCGGCCCTCCCGCCACTGCGTGGCCCTGGGGAGGATCTGAGCGGACTTGGGACTGGGGCAGTGACCTTGACAGCCCCTCCACTGCCCGGGAGGCTCGGGGTGGTCACGGGACTAGGGTCGTGGCATGACAGCCTCCAGGCGGCCTGGGAGAGGCTGGAGGCAAACACGGCCACGGCCCCCCGTGCTCCCCGCCGCCCTGGAGGCTCCGCCGCGCGGGGGTCTCCCCTTTTCCCCAGGCCCTGGAGGCTCCTCTAGCGACTCGCCCGCAGCACGCCGGAGCCGGGCTCGGGCGGGGGACGAGAAGCTCCCGGGGACAGCAGTTGGAGGCTTCCCTGCGCCGCCGCCGCCGCGGGCGGGGGCGAGCCCTACCTCCTCGGTGGCCGTGGGGCAGTAGGAGATGAGCACGAGCGTGGTGAGCACGTTGATGGCGAGCCCGAGGAGGGTGATGGAGTTGGGGGCCATCCAGAGCGGGATCCACTGGAGCAGCCAGGTCCAGTAGAGCTGCAGCGGCGGCTCGAGCAGCGACACGCCCGCCGCGCTGTAGCGGTGCTCCTCCAGCCGCCGCAGCTGCGCCGCGCTCAGCGGCTCGCCCAGCGCCTTCAGCCAGCGCGGCGCCGGCCTGGCCCCGGCGCCCGCCGCCATGGCCGCCTGCGGGCCCCGCAGCCGCGACGAGCGCGGCCCGCGCCGAGCGCCGGGGGCGGGGAGAGCGGGGGGCGGGGAGAGCGGCGGGGCCTGCGCCGGCGGGGGCCACTGGCCGGCGGGGCCCGCACGGCCGGCCGAGGTGAAGATCGCGCCGGGCAGCCCTGGTGCCGGGCCCCCGCCCCTGCGGCCGGGTTGCGGGTGCGGCCCGCGGGCGGGGCGGGGCGGGACCTGGGGGTGGCTCGCGGGGCGAGGCGCGAGGAGGCTGGGCCCGCGCCGCGGGCCGGCAGGTCGCGGTTAAGGCCGTAACTTTCTGCCGGCGCCCAAGGGCGCTGACTTCCCAAAGGTCGTCTGCACTTGCTTCTGGCGTCTGATTACGCTCCTCTGAGCGAAGCCTTCTGGCTGGCCCGACGGTGACAGAGCTGGTTCCTCTCCCTTGTGGTGGTGGGGGCACAACTCCGTTCTCCTCGTGTGCCTTTGGCTAACCACTGCGGGGCGACGCTCCCTGCAGAGCCTGGGGTGTGTTTGTGTGAGAACACGATCTTGCAGGTCTTGGGTCACCGGGAGTGATGGCCCATCTGTCTTCCTTGGTAAACACACAAACACAGTTCTCCCTCCCACGACCGAGGAGGAGGAAAGCGGCCCTGCCATGTGATAAGTTCTAGAGAACTCCCAGTGCAGGTTCAGAGATCAACGTGTTGCAACTAAAAATCAGGGCTCACAAAACACTATCTAACAAGCGGACCCAATGGCTGAAACCTGTTAGGTTTGTTCCAGGTGGGAACCGGAAAAGTATGTGTAGGACAGAATGTGGTTAATGCAAAATTTAGGCTTGTAAAACAATAGCTGCAGGAGTCTGGGGAGTCCCAGGACTTTGTAAATCTAAGACAGCTGCAGCCAGCATTCCTTCCTCCTCCCTCCCGGATAGAGACGAAGTTTATCCCTCCCTAGCTCTCCTGATAGGAGCGCCAGAGCTGAAGGATGGCTGCGACTGGGGCAGGGGTCTCAGGAGTTGGTTGTTTGCAAAAGAATTAATTACAAACGGCTGTTCTGGCCCACTTACTCTCCCCGAAAAAAACCCTCTATAAAACCCAAGGCTCTCCCCTTTTCTCCCATGGACACTTTTTCACCTTCACCTATCTGCACCCAGATGCTCAAAATAAACAGCATTTTCCTACACGTGAGGCTTCGTGTGTCTCCTATTTTTCAGAGCCTTTGATACCAACAGGGTTGGATACTTCTACACACACTCTTCCCTGGAATAAAGGGCAGGAATCTGGGAGTGTCCGCTCACTGCACCGTGGAGCAGGCCAGCTTGCCACGCAATGGTAGTTCAGCAGCCCCTTACCTCACAATGCGCCCTTTTGTACTGGAACATCCTGTCATAAACATGTTCTACTGCACGACCTGAGATAGGCCTGTCACTTGCCTTGCTCTTCACGGTTCTAATCTGTACGCACTTTTCTAAGGCATAGAACAAGCCAAAAACTGCTTCTAGGATACTTAATGCTGAGCAACATCTATCAGCCGATGCATTTCATCCCACCCCCTACCCCATCCCCCCTCCCCAACTCATCCCAGCACCCTGGAGCAGGGTTCAACAAACTTGCTGCCTGCAGGCCAAACCCAGCCCACCACCTGTTTTTCCTACAGTCCATGAGCTAAGGATGTTTTTTTACATTTTTAAATGACTGGGAAAAAAATCAAAAGAACATTTTGTGATGTGAAAATATATGACATTTAAATTTCAGTACGGTGCATAAAGCCATGTTTATTCCTTACATAGATTTTGGCTGCTTTCATGCCACAAGGGCAGCAGAGTTTCGTTGTGACAGAGACCATGTGGCCTGCAAAGCCTAGAGTATTTACCACCTGAGAAAAGCTTGGCAACCCCTGCCTTATAGCATTATGAGGGTATCTATAGACCATGAATTGAATATACATCTCCTAATCTTTAATGTGAAAAATGATGGCAGGAAGGGAAACAAAATGAGGGAGATCCACTTTAAACAATGCTGGCTTTATGTGCAGTGAACCTTGCAATACCTACTTTGTAATGTACCAGTGTCACAAATTATCCAAGGAAAAATCCTTTTCCAGATTAATAAATTCAACTATATTAGAAATCATTTCTAATGTACATCAAAAGACATCATAAAGAAAATGACAAGCTATAAACTGGGAAAAGGTAATTCTCTCAAATAAAATCCACATTGAATAGTACCCAAATTATATAAATAGCTCCTAAAAATCAATAAGAAACAAAAACAATCAACTAGGCTTATGTTAAGATACCTACAGCAAAACTCCCAAAACATGGTGACTTAAACGAAGTAGAAGTTCATTTCTCTCTTGCACAAAAGAAGTCTAGAATCGGCACTCCAGGACTGGTATGGTGGTTCCATGGTCATCAGAAACTCAGATTCTTCTGTCTTTCTGCTCCTGCTTATATCTACAAGGTCATCTCATGGTGCAGAATGGCTGCTGGAGTTCCAGCCATCCTACTTGTATTTCAAGCATCAGGAAAGAGGAAGAGGATAGAAAAAGGCGGATACCATTCAGCTGAGCCAGCAAACTAGGGTGCCTTTTCAAAAGTCCCAAGCAACACTCTTCCATACAGTAATCCCCCTTGCTCCATAGTTTTACTTTCCATGGTTTCAGTTACCCACAGTCAACTGCAGTCCAAAAATATTAAATGGAAAATTCCAGGAATAAACAATTTGTAAATTTTAAAGTGTCTACTGTTCTGAGTAGCATGATGAAATCTTGTGCCGTCCCACTTCAACCTGCTCAGGACAGTAATCATTCCTTTGTCCAGCATATCCATGCTATATGTGCTGCTCGTGTGCTAGTCACTTATTAGCCATCTTAATTATAAGATAAAAAGCATAGTATGTATAGGGTTTGGTAATATCTGTGGTTTCAGGTATCTATTAGACTGTTGGAACATACTCCTGTAAATAAGGTGGTGGTGGGGAAGGACTATTATACATCCCATTGGCCAGAACTTAATCACGTAGCCTACCTAAATGCAAGCATTAACAAGGGAGAGTAGACGGATACAACCATTTGAAAAAAACTCTGGCATTATCTGGTAAAGTTGAAGATGCATATGTACTCTGTGATACCACAGTTGTGATCCACAAATATATCCTAGAGAAATTCTTGCTCGTGTATTCTAAGAGCTAGGTATAAGAATATTCACAGCACCTTTGTATAATAACCCAAAGCTGTGAATAACTCAAGTGTCCAACAATACAATCGGTAATAAACTGTGGTATTTTCAAGTAATTTAATGTTATATAGCAAATTTCATATAGCAGGGAAAAATTAATGAACTATATGTGCTATGCCGAACTATTCACTTATTAACATGAATAAATTACACAAGCATAATGACGAGTGAGGGGGAGAAAAGCAGGTGTATTAGTCAGAGTGAGCCGTCTTAACAAAATACCATAGACTTGCTAGCTTAAACAACAGGAATTTATTTCTCACAATTCTGGAAGCTGTGAAGTCCAAGGTCAAGGTGTCAGCTGATTTAGTTCCCCAGGGAGGGCTCCCTTCTTGCCTTGCAGATAGCCACCTTCCCTCTATATCCTCACATGGCAGATGGAGAGTTGGAGGAGTGAAAAGAGAGAAAGAGAGTGAGACACAGAGACAGAGAGGGAGACAGTGGGGGGAAGATCTCTGATGTCTCTTTTTATAAAGGCACTAATCCCATCATCAGGGCCCCACCTTTATCTAAACCTAATTAATTCCCCAAATACCATCACAATGGCAGTCAGGGCTTCAACATGAATTTGGGAGGGACTACCATTCAGTCTGTAGCAGCAGATCATGGAAAAAATGCACACAGTACGACTTTATTTATCTAAAGCTCAAAAACATGCAAGACTTTGCATTTAGGAATATGTACCCATGTGGCCACGCTATGAAGACAAGCAAAAAATTATAAATACAATTCTGGGTAGTTGTTACTCCTGATACAAAGGACGGGAAATGTGATTGTGGCGGGCACATGGCCGGCTTCCAAGGTATTGGTAATCATATTAGGATGGAGCTAGGCTGAACAAAACGAAAAGTTATTTTGCCCACATCTAATGTCTGGGTAGGTAGACCAGGGCTGGTATGGCAGCTCGATGGGATCAGGGACTCAGATTTCTTCCATTGTATTAGTCTGCCACCCTTAGGATGTTGCCCTTGTCCTTGTGGTCAAAAATGGCTGGCCGCAACTCCCAGCCAATTGGAAGGAGAAAAAGAAAAGGGACTCCTGTGCTGCCTTCCTTTGAAGGTCATGAGCAAAGATTGCACACATCCCTTCTGCTTTCGTCTGCTGCCGGGAACCTGGTCACACGGCTACTACACGTAACTGCAAGGGAGGCTGCAAATGGAGTCTCTAGCTGGCCAACCATTGCCTATCTAAAATTTCTCCTACTGTTGAAAAGTGGGAGCATGGGTATTGGAGGGCCATCAAGCTGTGTCAACTACAGTTTTTAAGCTGGGTAGTCATAACATGTTCACTTTATTATTATCTGTGCCATATATCTCCCTATATACACATAGATATAGAGATTGTATGTGCCACAAACATTTGCATTCTATTTTGCAAATATGAAATATTTCATAATTTAAAAGCAGTAAAAGTAATGAAAATAAAAAGAACTATTTTTTTTAACACACATCATGCTCTAAGCTGATTTTTCCCCTGTGCTTTTTTGATGAATTTTTGGAAATTTCCATTTTTGAGGGTTTTTTTATTGTTGTCTGTTTGTGTGTTTGCTTTAGAGATGGGGATCTCACTATGTTGCCCAGGCTGGCCTCAAATTCCTGGGCTCAAGCAATCCTCCCCCTTCGGCCTCCTGAGTAGCTGGGATTACAGGCAATCGCCACAGTGCCTGGCTTTGGAAATTTCAAATTAATTCAAGACATACTAAGGCATATCTGTCCTGTCTACCTTCCCCACTTCATGTAATATATTCTAACCCGTCTCTACTAAAAATAGAAACCAATTGGCCGACTAAAAAAAAAATATATATACATATATATGTAAATTAGCCTGGCGTGGTGGCGCATACCTGTAGTCCCAGCTACTTGGGAGGCTGAGGCAGAAGGATCGCTTGAATCCAGGAGTGTGAGGTTGCTGGGAGCTAGGCTGATGCCACGGCACCCTAGCCCGGACAACACAGTGAGACTCTGTCTCAAAAAAAAAAGAGAAGAAAAGTAGGTTCAGGATTTCTATTGTTTTTCCTCTTGCATCCATACATTTTTATTTGATTTTTTATCTGAAGTGAATCCCTTTCTCCAAGGAGAAAGAAGATCTTGCTCTTGGTTTTACTACTAGTTCTTTTGTGTAACTTTCACTCATATTTTAAATCTTCCTCAGCATCCTCAGCCTCCAGGCCAACTTCTAACAAAATGTTACACAGTCTCATATAGCCAGATCGGGGACATCTGTGTGTGAAATAACCACTCCAAAACTCACTGACTTTCACTGTTTTTGAAAAAGATATGGATTGAAATCAAGAAATAACTCACCTGACTAGATGTGCGGGGTAGTAGAATTTCATCATCCAGGGAATCAAACTATCTGTTTAAGTATTTAGGACTCAGAGCTTCAGACCTACAGGCTGGAGAATTTATGATTAATATAATATTGTGGCATAAACACTTGCTTTTATTTCATTTAATTGCTTTGGTTTAATTGACATTTTTATAGTTTTGTACTCTGAAACTCTAAAGTCCAAATTGTATGAAACTGTGGTAACTTATGAAATACAAGAGTAGATACGCCGTGTGCACTAATAGATTAACTGAAACCTTTGCTCACCTCTCTAGAAATGCTTAATTTCCTGGAGAAGATCAGAGAACAAAATTTCACAATAGAATCCCTGAGATGTTGTAATTGTGCTTTTTATCTGGAATTGCAAAAGCAATTTAGGGTTAAGGAAACAGATTTCCCTTGGCGACACAGTTCTTAGCATTGGGTCTTGTTTATATCCTCGAATCAGTTTTTACTTTTATCATTTTCTGAGTGCACATCCTGCTGCTCTAAGACACTTCCCACAGTATGATTTGAGGAGCGTTACAGGGAAACTCACTCCTTGAATTGAAAATCCCAGGGCAAGTTACTCCTTCTTGCCTTTGAGTTAGGGCTTTGAGGAGTAACAGGTTAAGTCACGTTTAGACGTTAGGTCAGGTCATCAGGAATACCTACAGGGGATATAATTATCAGGATGTTTTCCCTCTGCGACAACTGAGAGAGAGCGGCCACACGTCACATCCATCCAAGGAACAAGACAGAAAGGGGAGGGAGCATGGCCTGCCTGGCATGAATGAGCACACAAATCACCGGGATCCTGTTAAATGCAGCTTCTGAATTTGTGGATCTGGGCAGGTCCTGAGAGTTTTCATTTCTAAGAAGCTCCCAGATGCTGCTGGTCATCGAAGCACATTTTGAGTAATGAAGGACCAAAGCACACCATCTTAGAAGGCTTGGACCGGCCTGAATAGAAAAAGAGAGCAGGGGCTCAGAGGGCAATTGAAAGATGAGATCAGCTGGACTCAATTTTGCCTGAGGCTGTGAAGGGATAGATAGATAGGTAGATGTTTCAAATTTTATATTTTTGATTTTATGTTTTACCTATATTTAAAAGACATATATATGCTTTATACCATTTACATAATGATATCTACAGTGTAACTGAGGTCTTCTTTTTGGTCCTTGTTGAGCATATTGGTTGTTGGTTGTCGATGGAGCTTTCTAAGAGAATGCTGTGCTTCCCCGACTGGGAGCCAATAGCTCCTTGACAACAATTCTGGAGAAACGAACATCCGTTTGAAGATCTGGGGAGATGACAATGTTTTTACACTAAACTCATATGTCATGGAGTAGTCCCAGTGCAGGAACTGGGACTGAATTCACAATGATCCGCCATGGACACTCAGTCGTGAGGCTGGGATGATCAGTCCAATGGCACTGCATCCCACAGCCTGCAGGGGATGCTTATAGGGCTCTTTGGTGCCTAAAATTTTCCAAATGATCACATGATTTCACACCAACTCTGGTTTATTTTGAAACATGGCTTTCTTCCAATTACCCGTTGTCACAATTGTCAAGAGCGTTGCCTTACAAAGTCTGAATAGCAGTACCTTTCCCAGCCTCAGGGTTGCTGATAACCCTTAGTTCTTTCTCTTTTTTCCATTAACTTAAAAAAATTAAAGCCAAGGTTTGGAAATTGGTGTATAATTCCTTTAAAGATGTTTCCCTGGGCTCCAAGAATAGAATGAAAGTGAGGGTAGAGTAAAAATGAGAAGGAATCTCTTGCCTGTGGATAGCTGTATACATGCTTATCTACAACGAACAGATAGATGCTTTCTAAAGCTATTGCTTGGGAGAAAAAGCAGTTCTAATTGATTATGCACCTGAGTGCCAGGTTTTGCTCTCTGATGACTTAAATTTGAGTCAGCCAGTGCCCCGAGCTACTCCCAAATCGCATCTCTGGGAGTGTTTAACTGCATCTGTCACCTCCCTGGTGTTTTGCCCCTAGCAATCTACTCCAGATGGAATAAAAATACTCAGCTAGGTCAGCGATTGCTCAGGCCAGTGCATTCAGGGACAGAGAAAGATCATGATACCACGTGAAGAAGGTAATGACAGCCTTTAGAATCAGGAGAACTGGTTGTTCTAGTAGCAGATTTGTTTCTCAAGCCCATTCTAAATTATCAAAGTGTAATTACAAAAGATTTTATAAATACCTACATGTAGCAGTCACCTGAATCTTTGGTCCTAGGTTGGCAATTAAGTGACCCCACTAATATAAGGAAATAAACAATTTAGAATCAATTAACGTTAAGGGGACTTAGTGAGAAAACTGATCTTATTATTCCTCATGCTACTCCTACTCCTAGGAAAGAGAAGCCGAACTTGTATTTCTAGAATTGCATTCAGAAGAACTTACATGAAAGAGACAGAGGGCAGGCCTGGAGCTTTGTGGGTGGGTGGAGGAGAAGGTGGGAAGGGTGCATGCAGGAGGGAAAGGAGGAGATACAGGGAGGGAGACAGAGGCAGCTGGGGGCTGCCTGACCCCTAACTTTTACAGCCCACATGCACAAATACTTAGATTCTTCAGAGACTCTTGCCAGAGTATCATGGCTCAATGGCAGTGTCCGGGGTCCCTGCTCTTACCACCCTGGCTCCCACCTGCCCCACACCATGAGGGGTCTCAGGTGCCCCTGACTCATGCGCAAATTCCAGTCACATCTCCCACATCTCAACTCTTTGGCAAGCAGGTGCCTCTGGGCTACCACTTTGGCTTGAGGTGTGTATACTGGCCACATGGTGCGTGCTTCGGGGTCTGAATCCAGGGAAAAGGCCCTACACCTGGGCTTGGGTGCAGTCTATAAGAAAAGGGAGTTTGGTGAGGATTCCAAGTAGACGCATCTCTTGGGGTCCATGGACTCCCTGCCTTGTGGAGGGAGACGTGGCTGGAGGGCTAGAGTGAGGCTGTTGAACGTGCAGCAGCTCCTCTTGCCCAAGTCTAAGGCAGGTACAGAGGGTAGAACTGTTCAGTGCTCTCACAAAAGACATTTTTAACATACTGACTGACACACTAGAAAAAAAAATTTTCCTTGGGGCCACGGTGTTTTATTATGAAAATAGAATTTAAAACTTTGAAAATAAAACAATCCTTTCTAACTTAATGAAAACTTTATTTTTTATTGTTTTATGTGCATGAATTATAGGCAACTTGAAAAAAAGTCCATGCAGCTCCCAAGGTGAAGAGACGTGTGAGTTATCTATGTTTCACGAGGCCCCAGGCTCAAAATTAGCATGAGTTAAATACAACTCACATGGCAGTTACTGTTACAAGTAGGAGGAGAATACCTATGATAGCCATCTATCTGCTAAAAATAAATAAATATATCTGTTTATTTATGTGTCAGCCTAACTGGGCCATGGGATGCCCGGGTAGCTGGTTAAACATCATTTCTGGATGTGTTTGTGGCGGTGTTTCCAGAAGAGCTGAGCATTGAGTTGGTGGACTGAGTAAAGCAGATGGTCCTCCCCACTGTGGGTGGGCATCATCCTTGGTGCTTCTGGTTCTCAGACCTTCAGACGCAGACTATGATGTATACCATCGTTCTCTGGTTCTCAGGCCTTCAGCTGCATTGCCGGCTTTCCTAGGTCTCCATTTTGTAGACAGCAAATTATGGGATTTCTCAGCTTCCATAGTTCCATGACCAATACTTTATAATGAATCTTTTCCTAGATCTCTATCTATGTATCCAGTCAATCAGTTAATATACATCTCCTATTGGTTCTGTTTCTCTGGAGAACCCTGACTAGTCCAATAGCTAAGCTATAGCCTTGAAAGCTGAAAGACCCCAGGTCCACGCTTGTCAGGGAAGTTTCAGAGTCACCTGTCTTTGAGTAGACCGTACTAGGTTAGACCACAAACTTCTGCTGTCTCCCATGTAGACTGAAGACCAGAGGCCTTTCCTTCTCTCCATTTTCTAGGCACCAGGAAAGATTCCAATTGACTCTGGAATCTGAGGCTGAAGTAGGATCCCCCAAATGAGACAGAATTTGTCACTTTCCCTAGCTAGTGGGGAGCTCAGAGTCATATTTAATTTGATTTAGAAAAATAAAGTATTTAATAATATGGTTATGTCCTGTACTCCATTCTACTGTGATACATACATTGATAAGAACAAATTCATAAACCACATTATCCAACTTCTGAATCATTATGGTGCTCTCATACTGGCATTCTGCCCTGTTTATATGTTGCCCTTTGTGTACTAGTCTTATATATTATAAATTCTGTAAAGGTATGAAGTAGCTTAGTCGTCACTGAGTTCTAAGCTGAATCTATCATAGTGCCAAGCACGCATTAGACATTCAATTACTCGTTTTTTGAGCTGAAAAGAGTGGTTCAGAATTCAATTTAAAAATAAATGGGGTTAAGGACATATTATTTTGTTCTAACATTTCTTAGAACTAATGGGTTTTTTCCTACTTCTATAGTGATGTAGATGAGAATATTCATTAAACTTTCTTTTAAAGTAAATAAATATGATCCTTTAAGAATTTTAATGAATATTTACTTCCCCAAAAATTTTTTTGGTAAATTCTTGTGATAGTATATAATTTTTCTTTGATAGAGTGAAATTTAAGCAAAATTAGAACAAAATTGTGGGAAACCATAGCAGTGATAGTTTCTGGCATTTTTTTGCTTTTTGCAGTTTCTCTATAGACTTTTTCGTCCTTGTTGGAACTTTGCAGTGTATGAGTACCCTTAATATGAGGAGAGATTGTATGTAAAAAAATAACATTATCTATTAATAGCATGAAATATAATTAGAGACAAAAAGTCATGAGTGGAGAACCAAAATTCTGTAAGCAGGCTTACAGTCACTTTTAGGCTATGTTTGTAAATGGCCCAATGAACTTGATCATGACTTGGCAAAATCAGTCAATGGGCATTTATTTGAGTTAGGTGACCAGCTCGGCTGCGGCAATGTGGCTCCGACCCAGCAGCCAGGCTGCAGGGGCCACACTGATTGGTTTTGCCATGCTGCCATTTTTTTTTTTTGTTGTTGGTTTAGAGATACGGTCTTCATGGCTTTATAGATGAGCCAGACTTCCCACAATAACTTGGACACAAACTAGAGTTTTCCTTTGCTCTTCTCAAATGTGCTGCAAGTACCAGGATCATCCCTATATTAGCCCAACATCAATCCAGATCCATGACTACCATACAACTGCCCAGCTCTAATCTGGAAAGGAAGCAGGGCAGATATTTTTAAATGTCATCCAAAGATGCTATGGGCCCACCTGGGTCACAATATATTTAGCCTCTGCAACAAAAGACTGAAAAGAATAAAAAGGGGGTAGGAGAGGGAATAAACAATAATGGCTTGGTACCTCAGAGTTCTATTTTGCTCTCTTAATTGAAACTTTGTAATATCAGAAAGAGTGGAGGAAGTTGCTCAAAAGATTATGGGCTAGTACAAATATTTCTTTGCTAAATTTCTAAAGAAGGTTGCCATCAGATTGCACGGATGCTATCTGCAAATCCTGAATCTGTAACTGCTCTGTGGTCTGTTGCAGCCCGTTATATCACTATGACTAGCTGTTTTGGCAGAAGCGCTGGTGGGTTTGGCCAGGATGCCCTGCCAGAACTGACTTTGGTATCGTCCTGGCTCCCAGCCTTTTTTCCTCTGTTCTGTGTCTGAGTACACAACCCCAAACACACAAACACACACTGTGTCATTTCATCATAAACACTTCAGATTTACTGCACCATTTACTAAATATATTTTCCCCTTCTACTGAGAAAGTTTGTTTGAAAGTTAAACTTTAAGAAATACTTTACTGAATTCAAATGGGAAAAGGAGGCACAGCTCCTGGTGTTAAGCAGGCCCGCTGAAATAAACAACTCTGCTTTGTGTAGAAAAATCTGTTAGATCAAGAGAAAGATGGGTTTTTAAGATTCAATCGTGGTGTGTTGTATCATGTTTTTTACTCTGGGGGAAAAAAAAGCATTTACAGCCAACTATTTTCAACTAAAATAACTGCTTTTGCTTATTCTATAGCTTGTTTTTTTGTAAAGTACAGTGACTAAGCATAGACGATAATGACTAAAGTGCTCACTTCCAATAAGATTGTTTTTGTAATTTTTAATTAAGCAATCTGTGCAAACATTTTTTTTTTTTTCTCTTCAACATTAGGAGGAAAGAAAATGATCACACTTGGGGGCCTGGTGGAAAAACAGAAAATGCTTTCTCATTGCAACCAGATTTCAAAGCAGCGGAGTGCAGAGAGGCAGTGCCCTCAGTATTCCTCAGGATCGCTTGATTGCAAGTCTCGCAAATAGGAATCAATTATATTTGGAGGCACGCCTTGCAAGAGGAGCCTGCAGAAGGAGAGGCCACCTGGAGAGGACAAAAAGGAAAAGGGACAAGTCAAAACCATCTAAGTGAAAAATCGCTGAAATAATACTTCTTGACTAGCTGCCTGAAAATGTGACTAATTACGTTCCTGTTAGTTACAAAGATTCATTCAGTCCCTACTTGGCAATCTTTTCTGGTTTTAGTACATTTAGAATTTAAAACGCTTGGCCTCTAGAAGGAAAAGCAAGTTCCCAGCAGACCCATGGCAGTTTTTTTTTCCTCTACTATTGTTCAATCTTGCTTGAAACTCCTAAATAGTTAGAAAGTATTTATTGCTCTTTGAGAGGTTTCGTGATTCCTTGTGGATGATTTAAATGATCTGACTGAATGGCACAATAAACTCATACCATGGTCTGGATAGGCAGGAAGATCTGTTTCTAGTTTGTTAATGTGCTTTTTAATTAAGCACAAGAAATTGTTATTCAAGCACATTGGAAAAGAAAAAAAACTACTCCCTGTAACTTTGGTCATTTATACCTTGTCAGAAGGGCAAAAATTGAAAATATTTTGTTATTATAAAAATACTAAGACCGGTCCAGTATCTTCTGAAGGTGAAAGAAACACCTGCTAATGTTCTATACCTACCTTCTGAGTTTCTGAATTATATTTAAAAGATAAAAGTACCCTTCAAGAGAGAATCCATGAAACCACAAAAATTCATGATCCTTTACTGCAGTGCTTCACTACTTGCTAATAAATTCACGTCCAGACAAAACAGCATGCCATTTGAACATTCTTAAAACGCCTTTAATGCAAATTTATGAAAGTCATTCTCCTTTTTTTAAAAAACCAACTCAAATCACATATTGGTAAAAATGATGCCACTTATGTACATGTCCATTCCTTGATGCAAAGAATCCAGAATGCTCGGGTATCACTCATTTTCATCTACATTAAGTGCTTTGACTCATGCTCTACTGCATTCAAACAACTTGCTTCAGGTCAACAGGAGATTGCTGATGAATAAGTACTAGCTGTTAATTTCAAGATACTGAAATACAAGTTAAAACTACCAAGTTAGCGATTTCAAAGAGTCTATTTTCATTGGATTATGTAATGAAAATCATGCCATACTCTACAGGCTTGGTATGGCTTATGAGAGTCATAAGCTTCATATGCCAAAACCATATGAAAGCTTACCTTAGATGACAATATACATTCAAAAATCCTTACTGTGCAACAACTAAGGAAAAGAGAGAAAGAGAGAGAGAGAGAGAAGTTGTGAGCATTAATAAAGTGCTAACACCAAACCTGAGTATTTGTTGGATGAAATTATGGTCACGATTATGATGAGGTGATGTCATTAATCCTTAGTCTTGTGAAAGATGTAGGAAAATAAAAGCACATGAAATGAAGGGTGGGGATCCAGTCACTTCAAAAGGTTCATTAATATGTAAAACATTTATTAATAGGCACAACTACTTTGCCTGAATCGGTGGCAAAGACAATCTGATTGAATAGTGAATATTTATGGTAAGAGCTTCCAAACCATTAGCTTAAAACAAAAACCCTACAACATATATATATTGTGTTTTTCAACAAAAGAAAAACTTTGACAATAGACAAAGCGTTAGTGTACATATATATATGTTGAAATTCTAAAAGGCAAAATTATCAAGTATAAATATTAGACTACTGTATTCTACAATATTGTATTACGAACTGAGTATATACGACTCATCTAAAAAACCACAAGGCTTAAACTTAGGCTATAAAGCTACTTATGTATAATCTACAAAACTTTAAGAGAAGAACCCTAATTTTTTCTTCTTTTGAAAGCTGATATTATCTCTGGAAATTCAGAAAGCAAATATTGTAAACTCAGGCATAGCTCTACATCATTAGAGTTTACATAAAGTTGCCTACCCAGCCGCAAGGAACTCTTCATTTGCTCCCCCAAATGGGGGTGACTCATGTATATATGATAGTATCATTTGTTGCTTAATACATTTTTAATGGGGCCTAGAATTTTCTCTCCTTTTAAGTTCATAAACATATGAAATAATTTGGGTCCCCATAAAAATGTCCAAAATGTCCAACAAATGGATGGGTTACAGATATTCTACTGGTGAATTTGTAATCGGAACATCTTAAATATGAAAGTTTCCAAATATTGGATCTATTTTTGTATCCTTCATCAACAATGCCCAGAACATTTTCTTCTATAACTTAGCAAGTTTAAAATGTTCAGTTTTCTGAATTTCGTCATGAATCTAAGGAAACTATGCTGTAAACTATTTTAAAGGAAGAACAACATATCTTTCTACATTTAAAAAATGAAAATATTAAAGAAATATTATTGATTCCCAAGTTGTGATAGTCTCATTATATAAAATAAGGTCACCTTCAAAGGTAGCCTTCTGGCTTTATTTATGGGAACATATGGTATAGTACTTCGTTTTTTGACAAAACTTAGTTTCTACATTACTTAACATCCTTGAATAATTTGGCCTTCCTTGTTCATGGCATAAACACTGTATGCCATGAGCTGCTAAGGAATACAATTAAAAGCAAATGAGAAAGTCAAGCTTTACATGCAAAGTGCATTTTCATGTAAGAGGAATGGAACGGAAAATAGAAATATCCAGTAGGATATGAACTTTTAAAACCTGTTGCTGCCCCTCCAGGAAGACTGGTTGTCCAGGGGTATTTAGTCCTTGATATATCACTGCAGAATTAGAATATTTGTACCGGTATTTATTGATTCTTAGTTGACATTCTTACCTTCTTTTTCACAGCTTAACTTGATTCAAGTTACCTATTATCAGATAACAATCTGATGATAAACAGTTTCAGCTTTACTTTTAGGACCAAAAGCTTTTATCAGTATATCACAGTTGATACTTTATTTTGAACTTATGTACTAGAATACATTACTCTTAATATTAAATTCAATTACTGTACAATTTACTATACAATGACTATAAGAAATACATCATGTATATGCATAACATTATTTACTTTTAATGAGGGACCCAAATATTGAGCAATTTATGAGAGCATCATTTTATAGCATTAACAACATTCAGTTATTTTCAAAGCATGAATAAGTGGCACTGGTTTTCTGTTTTTTGTTTTTGGGGGGATGTTGAAACAGAAGCATCAAGAATACCTTGGAACTATTAAGGCTGGTAGTTTAGAAACCAGATGATTTGCAACTGTGACCTTATTCACCATTTAAAGCTAACAAAGTAGCTGAAATAATAATGTTTAAGTGTATAAGAACTATCTTAATAATAAGGTCTGAAATATTCTAAGAATATTTTATGCTTTATATTTGTGAGGAAAACAATAAATTTTTTCCTTTTAATTATGAATCATAAGAGAAAAACAATGCTTTAAGAAGTTATAAAAGGAAATTATTTTCTTCAAGAAGTTTCTCTACCATATTTATACTAGATTTAGGACTAAAAGACTCTTTTTCAGAAAACATAAATACCCCAAGCATTTACTATGATTTTCTAAAACAGATGTTTACAACGTCATCTTTCTGGCTTTTAGGCCATAATTTCTTCGTTATAGAGAGGTAGGAAAAATAAAGACTTCGGTTATCACAGAATGGCAAAATAATACAGTTAAGAATGAAAGAAAACACATTAGGATCATGTCACCTATTATCTCATAATGGTGACTCTTTGTTTGAAGGGGTTTTCATGGTGTCCCAAAGCAGTTCTGCTTGTAAAGAAAAACTTCAGTATAATAATGATAATCAATTAATATAAAAATTAAGATGGCAGCTTATGCTGAGACACTGCTACCACATAAATCCTTAATGTTTTCTTGATTTACATTAGTCGTCACACTTCCGAAAACTTCTACAAATGAAATGTACGCCTATAAATAAAAATTCTCTAATTAGAGATTTTTTAAAAAAACTAGTTTTAATATGTGTATACTATATTCTACATGTGCAATATCAAACACTTCATTAGCAAACTTACCTATATAAATATTAGCAGTTTCACAAAATACTAAACTAATTAAAAATAGTGTGACTTCCTCAACTGCAGTTTCACTAGATGAGTTTTGGCACTAGGCTTGTATTTATAGATGGACTCTGTCACCAAAGTGACAGTCCCTTGACTCTATTCACTCTCACCATGCCATACACATACTAGCATGCCACCGAAATTAATATTCCTTAAGTTAACAAAATCACAAGACATAAAAATAAGTTGACTTAAATAACCAAGTAGCCTTCAACAAATGAGTGAATGCAGAATGTAAAAATGTCTTCTCTCCCCGAATTCCCTCCTTGCTTCTCTAGCCCCGTCCCAATCCCTGCCCCAGCAGCAGCATTTTGACAAACAATTTGGATTTTACATTAAGAACAATAAATAAATGATTTTCTTTAACTTTAGTCTATACAGGAAATCTTGGATATCATACCTTTCACCTCCAGTTTGCACTCTATCTCCACTTCCCCAAGGTCATTGACTGCTTTGCAGCAGTAAGTGCCTCCATCATAGGGGCTAGGCTTACGGATCTCCAGGGTACAGACGCCCTGGTTGCTGAACATCCTGTATCTTGGGTCATCCACAATAGCAACTTTGTTTTTCATCCAAGTTATTTTGGGCTAAAGTTAAGATTAAAGAGAGTTAGGTCAAAATATATCTGTACTTAGCCTACCAATAAATAGACCACCAAAGCCAGTGACAGAATTTTAAAGCACAGCTTAAAAAGAAAGCACATCTACAAAGAATAGACATCTATTTGGGCACTGTTTCTCTCAAATTAAATTCTTCTTAGTGCTTGGCAAAAATGCAAACGGGCAGTTCTGAAGAAGAAAGCCGGATTTGTTCAAAGGACAGTTCTCGGGCAATCTTCCCAAATGGATGCAGTTGCATTTGAATTTGATCTACTTGGGTACAAACTTTAGTCACAAGATGAACAAGTTCTGGGCATCTAATGTACAGCATGCGTGGGGATAGGCCTTTCTCCTAAGCTCAGGATGAACTTTTCCATCTGTCGGCTCCTCATTCCCACCTGGAGGTACCAACATCACTTCCAATTAAACATTCATTCATCCAGCATCTTCCTCCCATCCTCAGTCCAGCTCTTTCCTTTGACTTTCCTATTTCTGTTCAAAATGCATACAGGAAAAATACCACTGTTTACAATTTTTCCAAATTCTATGGCACTTTTCCTCAGTGCCACCAGGGGAAATAGATCCCCATGGGTGATATTCATTAATTCATTGTTCTTCTCAAGTGCAAACTCGAAACCTTAAAATCTTTCTAAATCTCTTCAATCAGTTGTGATATCTCCCTTCTTAGCACTGTGTGCCCCTATCAAAGCACATTTTATATTCTGTCTTTCATTATAGTATAATTGTTATTTACTTGAACTTACTACATAACTCTCAATGAATCAACATTACTACCTAATTTCCCAGGTAAAAAAATATTACTTTCATCTCCTTACCTCTCAGTTCTTTTTAAAATGGGTGTTTTTCTTTTTCTTTAGAAGGTATCCTTTAGTTAGTAAAGACATATAAGCATGTTTTACTACTGCATTTGAATAGTGTACCTAACTGTTCACCAACACCAACATGCTCTACCCACCCCCCGATCCTGGAGAGACACAAATAGCAGCAGGAAGGTCTATTATATTATTACTTACAATTGTAACATGGCAAATATAAAAGAGGGACTTTAAATTCAACTGACATGGTAGAAAACCATGGTACCTTAGGATTCCCTCTCACGCTGCAATTCAGGGTGGCATTGTAACCAGCTACAGCATAGGTGTTAACCAAAGGCTGAGTAAACATGGGTGCCTCTGTGAAATCAAAGTCGTCATACACTGGATTTTTGTAGACTTTACCTTTAAAAAAAAAAGCATTAAAAATATGTTAAAAATATGTCGCTCTTCGCTGATGATATGATATTATATCTAGAAAACCCCATGGATTCTTCCAAGAGACTCCTTGATTTGATAAATGAATTTGGTAAGGTCTCAGGTTATAAAATCAATATACACAAATCAGAGGCATTCATATACGCCAAAGATAGTCAAGCCGAAATTCAAATCAAAAAGGCAATACCTTTCACTATAGCCTCCAAAAAAATTAAATATCTAGGAGTAAATTTAACAAAAGATACGAAAGACTTATACAAGGAGAATTAC
>CAUYRT010079703.1:0-11718 GCA_963574885.1 Lepilemur ruficaudatus | reverse complement strand
GTTTTCCTGTTATTTTCTTTCCCACTCCTCCCACCTTTCAGTTCTGCTGGAGGCCAAATCACTCAAGAACTTCTCATTTCCCTATTCTTGTTTGTCATTTCTGAGTCTGAACAAGCTTACGGGGTATGTTCCCCTCTTTCCCGCTGATGCAATGGTCTGCTGAAAGGAAGGAAATGTAAAGTCAGGACACCTAGTTGCAGGTATGCTAACAACGGCAGAAAAACAGCTGTGACTGAAACCACTGGTGGGAGTGGGGGTCGGGTGGAGCACAGCCCAGAAGAAGAGCTGAAAGTTTGTCTCCTCCAGAGAAATAACGCATTTATTCAAAAAACATGCCATGTACTCTCAGGCACTGGGAATAAAGCCATGAACAAAACACATAATAATCCCTGCCTCCATGGAGTTTACATTCTAGTGAAAAATTTCTGTTCATACAACAGGCCTCAGACTTGCAGTTTCAGAAACCTGACAGATGAGCATAGAAGAAAGGTTCACCTCTTACAGCTATTAATAGATATAAATTAATCAGAAAGTTGATGCATCAACTTACAAAGGGAAATATTTGTTGCTTGGGAAAAAAGTAACAATTGTGTCCACATGATCAACACATTTCCTCTCTGTAGTCTGTAGTCAAGCTACTTGAAAAACACAAACCTTAATCTGAAATGAATTTAATTTTTAAAATTTAAAGATTGTCAACATATTTATTTATTATTTTTTAATTTTTATTTTTTTTATTGGGGGAAAACTACAAAGCATTTACAGTACAATGTTTACAGTCACAATTTGTAGTGAGCTGAGTCAACATATTTATTGACAATAAAAATGATGTAAGAACCTAGATTTTATCCCCATAATCATCCTATTTCCACTGAAGGGAACCAAATCTATCCAAGGCGAATATGGATTCACCACAAAGGAAGCTAACTGGGTGAACTAGTGATTCATAGCACCACACCTAGCCAGACTCCTGTGCATCTATCTCACAGGCGAGATAGTCCTACTTATAAGATTTGAACATTCAAAGTCCAATGGTGCACACTCCATCAGCCCTAACTGGAGCTTGAAAGACCACTGTCAATATTTCCTATGTGACACTTCCAATTGAACATATTAGCATTTCTGAAGAAAGAGGATGTCAATCAATCATATCACAGTCCAGTCTCCTAAGCCTAGAAGCCATTAGGTCTTTTGAAGGTAAGTTTGCCATACACTGTTCTGATAATTATGTACAGATTGAAAGAATGAATGATCAGGACACACTCATTAATATTTCCCTCATCTTTGGAGAAAGACTCCAGTTCTCCACAAAAACAGTATAAGCTTAGACAAGCAACTAATCTTCTCCAAATCAGTTTTCTCATCTCTGAATGAGCAGATTGGATTACATGGTCACAGTGTTTCCTCCCATTCTAGGTCTGGGGAAAATTGAGGCTGGTGCTGCAGATGAGTTCACCTGGGCAAGGAATGTATCCGTGACAGACTGGGGCACTGTGGCGGGGACAGGGCATACACAAAAAGTATTGGAAACCAGGGTTGTGGCCAGGGAAACGCTGCTAAGTGTCTCACCTGAAGAATGAAAAAAAAGAATCAAGTCAGAAATTGGAGGAAATCAAAGGTGAGCAAGTGTCTGAAGATGACTGTTTAAGACTAAGATAGGGCATAGTAGGGATACTTTGGACTCTTTCTTTTTAAATCAGCATTTCTCAACTGAATCAGACCCGATGCCCCTTTCCGATAACATACATTTTGTCATATGTTGTGATAAAATAATCAGATGTTTGAACACTCATAGAATCGCTGTGCAAGTTCAATAGCTGTAAATGCAGACTGAGTAATACAGTCAGGCTAAACGGTAAATCCAGTACCGCAAGCGGGTCAGTGATGTGACTTTCCAAAACAGTGAACAATTTCCTGGCATCGCTTCCAACGAAACAAAGTATGCTCTCCCTGCGGCTTCCATGGTGGTAACATTCTGAAAAAAAAAAATCAGTGTATGTTAAAATCATGCTATCTATATAAATATTAAAGTGGAGTTCTGCCCTAGACTGGGTTATTATAAGTAAGTTTTTACTTACATGCAGCTGTTCTAAGAAATTCTACCTGTGAAACTTTCTCATTGGGCAAGATTATCCAGAATTCTTGGTCACCACCATTGTGATAACCAATAATTCTTCCCAGGGTTTTCAAAATCTGCCCCAAAAGGACGCCACACCCATCCCTTGCCCTACGTACTGTTAAGAGTGTACGTAGCAGAGGAGTTTGGACACTTGAAGGAACATTGCAGGCCTGTGTACCTCTGAGCTGAAAGTTTATGATTTTTGTTATTAAGAAAAACTTTCCTCCACCAATTTTCAAACTCCAGTTCTTTCCACTGCTGTCTACATTTTGGGGATAAAAAGCATGCCATTTATTCGTAAGATCATACATAGGTTTCATTTGAATAAGACAGATAAAATAATTCCTGTTTGTTCAGTATACTTCCTCTAGCCTCCTGGCCACAGGAGAGCTCTCTGCAGCAGGCCACTTCCTGCTTCCAGCTTACTTACCATTTGAGCCATAGGCTTTAGTTTCCAGTTCCCTCAAGTTAACACTCTGAGTTTGCCTACAGACATTCATTTCAATAAAAATCTTTAAAAAGAAAATTGCGGGTGGCTGAAAAAGATATAAAATATTTATTTTACTGTACGTATTACTTGGTTTCTTTGAGGGTCTAGCACAGGGGCCTCTATTTTCACGGCAGTCCCAGCTATCTAGGCAAAATGTATGGGAGGGGTAAGTGTTTTTGCGTGTGTGAGAGTCTGTGCATGTGCTTGTTATGCCATGTATTTGTGTGGTTTAAGGCTAATTTACTCTTGTGTCAAAGATTTAATCAATATGGGCCATATTTTTTGCATGTTTGCAAATTTTGTCAGATAACTCAATATGGAAACTTAAAATGACATAGAAAAAAAAATGATTAAAGGTGCCATCAAATCATGAGGTCCTCTACTCCTTCCAGAATAATCTTTTTTCTGGCCTTCTTCTTATATAAACTGTATCAGGTACTGTGATACTTTAGTACAGTATACACAAGGCAGCCCAGTGGGGCCCAGTACCATATATTTCAAAACAACAGCATTAGATAAAAGAAAAATGTTTAAAATACCAACTAATGATCTGAAGAGCAGGTGTTATTTTGGAATTTCCTGGGGTTTTGAGCAGAAACCAGGTGTTACAAGGAAGTGATAATTTGAATATTTGATATATCTTGGCATCTGTCTGCAAGAATCAGACCCAAGAGATGGGTTTTGCCCAGTAAAGAGAGTGATAAAACTCGCTAATACGGCATTCACCAGTGGAAGTCATCATTTTAATATTGTTAAACAGTGGATAGACTTTCCTATCAGGATAATAGTTCTCAGCATTTTGAGGGGTATTAGATCTTTTCGACCTTAATGGCTGTCATGTGACATTTACCCAGTGACTAAGGAGGATCCTACCCTTTGAGCTTTTAAAGTTAAGCTAAGAAAAGTCTTGCCATATCCACAAAGAGCCAGTTCCCTGGCATCCCATATGAGTTCCTGGTCATCATTGTCTGAGGTCATGGCTCTAAATCATCATTGTCTTGTACCCCTCTATGGCTGGTGCCTTGGGGAATGCCCTGTGTGCAGTAGATACATAATTCATAGTTCTTGCTGACTTATTGGCCATTCCCACAGGAAGGGAAGCAAATAACTTCAATAAAACCTCATGTTAGTGGCTGAAAACTCGCTGAACTTAATGTGTTAAATGCCTATTTTGAGCACACTTGCAAAAAATAAAATAAAGCTGGTCAGATTCAGAAAATCTACCATTTTTATGACTTTATTGAAACCTTTTCAGAAGCTTTTCTGTCATCCAGATAGAACCTGTTTCTAAAAATACTTGTTCATTCAAGAACATGAAAACCCCACCTATAAGTTCAACTGTCATCCTCTCCTGACCAATAAAATTCTCTACTCTTGAGTGATTTTTTTCCTTCTCTCTCCTGAATCACAGAATGATATTCCAAAAACCAGAATCCTTTGATTCTTAAGATAAGAGAAATATTCTCCTAGGGAGAGATGTAAGGCTTATTTCAGCCCTAGATAATCATTCCCACTTCTCAAAAATTCATTGAGCAAACATTGTTGTCACTGTTTATACAACAAAACATTCTTTCCAAAGAACTTTCAGATATATAAATAAATCGTAGGATTTCTGCACACTTGTGAAGTCAACCTGCCAAGTCCTCAAATAGTTAAGTTGAGCAGTTTACTTAGAAGGGCTGACAAATTTGCTTCACTTCAAAATATCATTAACACCAATAACACATTTGCCCAAGCCTATTTCTAAGTTGTAAAAAAAGATTGCTACAGATTAAGACCCTTGATATAATGCTATAAGCTCCTAACAATGGTATCTTTTATAGTGAAGAGCAACTGCAGACACAAATTGCCCTCTTTCCTGCACCTTTTTCACAAAAATCAATATTAAAGTAGTATCTGCCTTAACTCTCCCATACACTATATGAGAAAAAACCACAGCCGTGCTTAGGACAGTTTAGGTCAATAAAGAATCAATACTGTGGTTGAATCTGTAGAAAGATAAAAGACTTAGAACTCTCTACACGGGGACCCATTGTTTTCTCTCTATTCTGTAAAGCTGCAGCAGAACGTCACCTGTCTGTGTTTGGGGTTGGGGGGGTGAGGGCAGCTTTTTCTTCTCTTTTTTAAGGTTGATGTGCATTAAGTGTCGGTGAAAAGTAAAGGGGCTCAGCGCAGAAAAGAGGGAAGAAGGATCACAGACACTATTGCTTCTCTTAGATATTTTGGCTCTTCTCTGAACAGTCCCTTCACAGGGGCAGGGGACGGGTAAAGGGAAGCTTTATACACAAAACTAGCTCTGGTAAATATGTGGTCAGATGACACCCAGAGGCAGACAGTCTGCATTAAAATCTTGGCCATGGTGTGTGGTCTTGAGAATGTTGCTTTACTGTATTTAAGCCTTAGTTTTATCATCTATTAATACAATAAAAGGTAACAATATAGCTACCTTATAGAATTTGTAATAGACCTTTTATTGGGTTCACCTGTGTCCCAACACATGGGTGACTGAACTTCTCAGCCCTCGTACAGTTGGACAGGGCTATATGACCGACTGGTTCTGGTCCACGAACTGTAAGGGGAAGTGACACCTTTCACTCCCAGGCTGAGTCAGTGAACATCCCATGCCTTACTCTCTTTCCCTGACATGGAAAACTTGGAGGAAGCCTCCTGTTGAGAGGTGAAGCCGTAAGTTCAAAGCTGCCTGTGTCTCTGAATCACAACACAGAGAACAGACGTCTTGAAGAGTCACCTGCATCTACATTTGTGATTAAAAAAAAGTAAACATCTATTGTGTTACACCACTGATGTGGGTATCATTGTTTTGTTCTTCCTACCATATCATAACCAAGCATATCCTGACTATTTATTAGTCATGAGGAACAATTTAGAAATTTAAGAAAATTTCTTACTGTAATTCTGGGAACAAAATAGCACTCAATTAATGTTTTTATTTAAAAACTGCATTCCAGGAAAGGGAGAGCAGTTTGAACAAAGTGGTGGAATGAAATAGCTCAGTCCATTCAAGGATTTTGCAAGTAGAAGAACTCACAGAAAAAAATCCTGAAATATATTAGAAATGGAAATCATCTTTTTTTTTTTTTGAGACAGAGTCTCACTCTGTTGCCCAGGCTAGAGGGCCGTGGCGTCAACCTAGCTCACAGCAACCTCAAACTCTTGGGCTCAAGCAATCCTTCTGCCTCAGCCTCCTGAGTAGCTGGGACTACAGGCATGTGCCACCATACCTGGTTAATTTTTTTTTTTTTTTACATATATTTTCAGTTGGCCAATTAATTTCTTTCTATTTATAGCAGAAATGGGGTCTCGCTCTTGCTCAGGCTGGTCTCGAACTCCTGACCTTGAGCAATCCACCCGCCTGGGCCTCCCAGAGTGCTAGGATTGCAGGCATGAGGAAATCATCTTTTAAAACATTCAAGTTAGTATCCCAAAAAGGGTGTTGTGTGGAACATCTGTCCTGTAAAATGCAAAAAGATTGTCCTTTGGCCTCAGAAATTCAGAAACTGCTGCCTATTTAATCTCCCACATGGATATTCTTTTTGTTTGTGTGTGTGAAAAGCAAACATTTATTTAAAAAATAGTTAAGTACACAAACTTACAATAAAAATAATAAAAATAAACCAGAAAACTGATTTGCAATGTACTCAACAATTTTTAAGTACCAACATAAAAGTACTTGCATATTTTGAAAAATGTTGAATCCAATTCATTTGTGTTTCAAGATTCACACATGAAGAATTATACTGTGGGATTAAAGTTTGTTTGTTTTTTGTTGCATGGATAACTTGTATAATTCTTAAGTCAGGGCTTTTAGTGACTGTCTGCCCCTGCCAGCTTGAGAGCTGTCCCATTCAGATCCAGCATTTGCCAGCTGGGCAACGGTTTGAGCACAGCCCTGCACATGTCGATAATTGATAGTCGGTAATCAATAGTGTTGATTGTCAGCCCAACCAGGTCCCCCAGTAGCAGTTGCGGGGCATGGCTCCTGTCCACAGGATTCCCAAGAGTGCCCAGCCTCCCAGCTCCTTCCCCCGCTGGACTGGCAGGGGTGATAATGAGGCAGCTACAACAAATCTTACCCCTAAGTAGAGGCTGGGTCGTCTAGGATTATAAAATGGCACCAACCACAGTGCCCAGGGTTCATAAGCCAGTGTGTCACTGCTGTGCCTTCTCTCTGGAGCAATGCCACTGCTCCATCTCCAGACAGCTCCCTGTGTCAGCCCTGTGGCCTTCTGCAGTGGAGAACCCTTCCTATATCTTGGATAGCAGTGATTGTGCGGGGAATGTGTAGCTCCAAGATTCTCCCCTCTGCACCTTCCCCACATGTGTGCTCATCTTCCCTATGTACCTCCCAATCTGTAGAGCAGGTCTTCTCTCTTCCTTCTGATTCACTTTGGGTCCCTCCTGTCTCCTCTCTTTTTGATTCACAATGCTCTCACTTAGATGATCAATCTGAAGGTGGATATCCACTTGCCACCTGCAGTCTTGTCCATGAGAGCAGCATGTGCAGGCTTTCCCTATTTGATGTCCAAACCTTAAGATGGATCTTTAGGTGTTTGTCATTTCCTCCCTGAAGGTTAAGAGTTGCAAAAATGTTCCTGGAAACTCCTCTCACTCTACAAATGATAAACACTACAGAATATCCTTTCTGAGTATGTTATTGTTTCAGCATGACTAATCAGAGAAAATTGCAACATATTGCTTAGCTAATTAGACAGGATTATTGATTAATTCTTAACCAAGGGTCCATTGCTCTCATCCCTGTTCATCTCACCACTCCCTTCTCTCACCTTCTCTAATTTATAGAGAAGTTGTGCTCACAGACACCAACGAGAATAAAGCAGATGCCAGACATTCTGCACATCCTTTTGTTGTCTTATGGGCACTCCTCCCTTAGCTAGGGGCAAATATCCCACCTTCTCCACTGCCACTACCACTTCCCTGGACACCTGGGGTCAGAGCTGAGGCTCTGTATCTGTGGTGGAACACAATTGGATGGACCTTGTTAATACACCTGTGAGCTGGGTTGCATGCAGAACATCCACATCATCCAAACCAGGAAACTTTTCTCTGGGACAAATGTCAAGCAGGTAGGAAACTGGGACAAAAGTATAAAGTAGGATTGTCTTGGGCAAAGCAGGAATTCAGATTGTCCTAGCTGTGCACCACAGTAGCTTAGAGGCATACCTCAGACTTTGGCGTCTGACGGACTTGTGATTGTGTCCAGGTGGTGCTGCTTTCTCATTGGGTGGCCTTTGGCAAATTGCTTTCTTTTCCTCTCCAAGTTCTGGTTTTCTCATCTCAAAAATGAGGATGGCATTATGAACCTAATTGGGTTTTTGTGAAGGTTCAACTAGGTGGTGTAAGTAAGGGCTTAACACAGTGACAGGAAACAGTAGCTGTTGGCTATATTCCCCCAAGGACTGTTAAAGGGACACATAGAGTTTGGGCACCAAATGGAAAAGGGAAAAATTTAAAGAAGAAAATTATATTTATGTTTCTGTATTCCAGTCTTAGGTCTTATGTAAGTAACCCTAATCTTGAGAGAGAAAGGGAGAAAAAATAAATAATACATACACAATACGAGGTTCAATATATTCCTGCTCAATGAAGAGAGGGTTGTAGTATTCGGGGGTGGCAGGGAAGCTGCCTCTCCTTTTCCTACAGTCCCACTGTCATCCTCTGGGGGCTTACCAGGGTCCAGTGAGGCTGAGGCCACTGCCTCTTTTCCAGTTCCAAGCCATTCCTCAGACTTACTGCTCTGCTAGCCACCCCTGTTCCCCCAGCCCTTGCTCCCATGCGGTATTTGTGCCGACTCTGTCAACTGCTCTGGGACAGGCTAAACATCAAAGTCTTTTATTTGGATTTTTCCTTCATCTCCAACTGATTCCGTCCCAAACTCAATTTCCTCTTTCTTCTTTTTCAATTAACTACAGTTGCCCAGAGCTGGGGAGATAGGAGGAGATACTAGCGGCATACATCTGTCATCGTTTATGCGGTAGTGTACAGGGTATGCTGGCATTCAGATCCCTAATATAGCCTGTTGGACTCAAATAATTCTAGACATATTTGATTTTTGTAAAAGACAGAAACAACACACAATGAGCCTTTACATCGACCACCCAAGGGGGCATTTAGAGAGAATTTCCAATCTATTCATGATCTGTTATTCCCAGCCCCAAAAGTTTCCATGTTATAGCAGAATACCTAGGGACTCCATATGTTATGGGAACACAACAGAACCAAAATGAGCTGAAAAAAGAATGCATTAGATTCAAACATGGGATGAAACAGTACCCAAGGAGCCCCTGTTTCATTGTCTCTACCTGGGACCCTGGGACAACACAGCCATCTCAGCCCCATTCAAGTGTGACATTTCTTTTGAATATGACAGTGGCGGCGACCTTGTCATTAACTGATGCTATGAGCAACATTTCAGCTTTCATAATTCAGTTAATTTTCAAGCCACTGGTTACTGAACCCCCAGTATAATTTTCATATAATTAGCCCCCTCCACACACACACACGCATTCTCACCCACACAAAACATTCACAAAAGTGACAAACAGCAGAGAAAAACAAAACTGAAAGCCCAAGAAAGCTAGAAGTAAGATTCAAATCTACTTTTTGGTTTCCTTTTATTATAGGTATGTGCACATGGAGGGGAAATGAACAAAAGTCAGTTGGGATTGTGGCGGGCTTCTTTTTTCCATTCTCATTAGTATCAGGATGCAACCCACTAGTTACATATTACACATACACGTGAAAAACAATTGGGTAAAGGAATTACACATTTTTGGTTTAGATATTACTTCCACCACTTCATAGAAAATCTAGGCATTTAGGTTGTATCTTCCTAATAGCAAGAATCTCAATGAAAGCTTAAAATTTCAACAAAAATACTTAAACATTGGAGTAACTAAAATCCCTGTAATGATGTTTGAGGAAAACAACTGGTTGTTTCATTGGTAAGACAGAGGTTTGAATTAACACTGAAAAAAATCAATATATCTGAAAATTGATATGTTTGTTTTTATATATAGATCAGATGAAATCTGCTGGACATTTGTCTTCACGTTATGCTCTCTGAGCTTTTTAACAATATTTGCATGAAAAGAAATCCAAAATTTGGGAAAGTTAGTTTCTTTCGTAAGTAGATATGATCTTTTCTCACCCATATTGTCTTATTTTTCTCAAAGTGACAGGTCAAGGCCATAGGTGTCCTTCTCTTCCTTGACCTTGTTTTGGTAGCATCATAATTTTTGGTTATTATATCTGCTGCTAAGAGAGATTCAAATTAATATTAGCCTTATGCTAATACTATGTTTCTCAAGGAAAATACGTATGAAACTTAGGGATTTGAGAAGATGGAAATAGTAACCAGATTGTAAATCTCTGGAAATGTGTTATATTTCCTCTCTCTGTTCCTCATTCTTTTCTTTTCTTTTCACTCTCTCTCTTTTTAATCTCTCACCTCTGTAGCCTCACCTGCCCTTTATAATTCTCTAGCAACACTCAGTGACAACAAGAGGAAAATAGTAAATATTCAAAGAAATATTATTCTAAGGTCTTATGGTCTCATCTCTCTAATATGTAAACAATTTCAACAGAATATGGCCAGGATTTTCATAACGAATAAGTTAAAATTCCAGCACTTACCAAGAATTCTTTTTAGTAGTGGATGGCAATTGCATGGATCTTAGCTGTGCACTCTGCTTATATTGGGGGTGATCAGAAAATATGTAAGATGGCAGGAAAGTATAGGTAGTTCAAATTTGAAGGAATCTAAAACCACAAGAGTAGTGAAATTTATTTAATGCATAAACGACTTTCACACCAACTCATTGCCCTTATTTATCTTTGTCAGGGAGGTTATGGGTGAGTTTCTTTCTTTTTTCCAGTAATGTTCAAAACATTTTACCTCTCCCCCAAGTGGTATAAAGAGTAGGTATTCCTATACTTTTCCCCCTTGTTTTACTTTATTTTTTAACTTAAAGAACACATTATGCACCTACTAGACTTTGGTATTCTGAGACTAAAACTGGGAATGGCGATAATCTCTTAAGAGGAAGACACGAGGGAATCAGTAGGTAAGGGTCCCAGATCCATCCACCATGCAGCCTCTCCTTTTTGCCCTTGTTGTTACATTTTGCTTTGCAAAGACTTGAGACATCAGAACGGCAACCCTGCAAAAATAAAGAACTGAACAAAAGGAGGTCCCCCATCCCACAGACACTGTGATACCTGGATATTCCCTGCAGTACAGCTCCCTGCCCAGCCAAGCAGTCTTGTCTCAGAGGACAGGGCCTACGCTCATCCTCCTGAGAGACAAGCCCCACCGCCTAATGGATCTCGACGTCGTCACGGGAAGACTTGTGTGATACCCATCTTATAGCCTCCTCTCCTGAATTTCTTCCCATTGCTCTTAGTTAGAGCCCAGCTTCTCAGTGAGGTCATTCTCCCTCTCCTTGCAGTCCCACCCTTTCCTGATTTTAGTAGATGATTAGCGGGTGTCCCCCAGTCTCTGCTTAGTCAAGCTCTACATACTTGATTCTTTTAACCTTTCCTCATAAATCAGTCTCTCCAGCCCCTTAATCATTCTTGACAGAGGACTTGCCCAATAGTTTACCATCAGAATGTGAGATTCTTGTCTTTGAAAGTATATCAATATAAATTATTTTTTAAAAAAATTATTAATATGGAGTCCCTGGAGACAGAGAAAGAGAGAAAGAGAGAGAGGAGAGAGAGAGAACCTCAATAAGTTTCTAATGAGAGATCATAACAAGAATTCCAGAGACTTCTTGAATGAAAATATGCAAACGATCACTGTGTTACTGAGCACTTCAAGCCAACTCAGGGAAAAGTGTCTTCCCCACTTTGTGGAAACTCAGTGCTATTTCTAAAGGAGGGTGGCTGACCGTTGAATACTTCATGAAGTAGTTAAGCCAAGGAAGTTTTTTGAAAAAGTTTTACTGCAACTCTGTTAAAGAATGAGCAAGTCCTGATAATAAAAGCCGGCTATATTCCCAGGGAGAGAAAGGGAGCAGCAGTGTTTGCCTCACCTCTGTGTTTTTGGCAGGGAGACTTGTGAAGG
>CAUYRT010079701.1:0-12890 GCA_963574885.1 Lepilemur ruficaudatus | reverse complement strand
CGTTAATAATTTTATACTGATCAAATAGAAAAATAATATTTTGGATATAGTGGGCTAAAAAAAGTATTACAATCAATTTTACCTATTTCTTTTTCTTTCCTTTTATTTGGCTCGTAGAAATTTTTTTTTTTTTTTTTTTTTGAGAGAGAGTCTCACTCTGTTGCCGGGGCTAGAGTGCTGTGGCGTCAACCTAGCTCACAGCAACCTCAGACTCCTGGGCTCAAGCGATCCTCCTGCCTCAGCCTCCCGAGTAGCTGGGACTACAGGCATGCGCCACCATGCCTGGCTAATTTTTTCTATATAGTTTTAGTTAGCCAATTAATTTCTTTCTATTTTTAGTAGAGACGGGGTCTTGCTCTTGTTCAGGCTGGTCTCCAACTCCTTAGCTCAAACTATCCTCCTACCTCGGCCTCCCAGAGTGCTAGGATTACAGGCGTGAGCCACCGCGCCCGGCCACTAGCTACTAAAAAATTTTAAATGGCACATGTGGCTCACATTTTATTTCTATCTGACATTGCTGCCTTAGAGGAGTACCTCCATATTCAGTGTTCAGGCTGCCTCCTCAAAAGACCAGAGGCCAAAAAGGTTACAAAATCTAAAAGTTTAAAATAATTGTCATTATGTTATTTCCATTGATGAATAACATGTATATTTACTGTATGTGTGTGAATATATAGAGATAGATATAAAAATCATAAAAGGATATAATTTATATTCAAGGTTAAATACAAACATCCCCCAAGCAGGCCAGGTCCCAAAGCAGGGGCAAAGCCCTGTCTAAAAACAGCTACAACCAAAAACCTGTTTCTCTGGCCTCATCCATCCCGGTCTCATCGGCGTCCTGTCGCTGCTGGCCGGATGGGTGGGGCTGCAGCTTCATCCAGTGAGAGGCACCGAGGTGGGGACTGTCCAATCAGGGGCGCGGCCAGGAGGGAGGCGGCGGCTCCCGCGGTCTGGCGCGGCCTCTGTGTCTGGCATCCGGTCCCCGCTTCGCCGTTGCATCGTCGGGGTGGGCCCTGGCGTCCTGTGAAGTGCAGGGACTGGAAGATTCCTAGAGAACACCAGGACACCCTGGAAGCTGGGAAGTGGTGAGTGTGGGCCCGGGTGTCCGCGAGGGGCGGGGGCTGGTTGGAGGCGCCGGAAGCGGCTGGGGAGCACCGGGGCCTCGGGTCAGCTCTGGAGTCTTGAGACGGAAGTTCACCACCGTCGCGCGTCAGTCCTCGGTGCCCTCCGGCCACAGCGTGGGGTCGAGAGGGCAGCTGGGACCCTGGGGTTCTGTCTGGTCCCTGCGCGTTTACTTCGGCCCAGCCCGTGGCCCTCTGTAGCTCTGCGCCCGCCGCTCTGTGTGTCCCCCAGACCGCGGTGAGGACAGCACGGTGATCAGGGAGGATCCCTACTCGGTGTGTGGGGTTCATGTGTGCGAGGAGCTGGGGGTGAGATCCCTGGCTCCTCCTTTCTCCTATTAAAAATTAACCTGAGGGGCCGGCGCGGTGGCTCACACCTGTGATCCTGACACTCTGAGAGGCCGAGGTGGGCGGATCGTTTGAGCTCAGGAGTTCGAGACCAGCCTGAGCAAGAGCGAGACCCGTCTCTACTGAAAATAGAAAGAAATTAATTGGCCAACTAAACTATATAGAAAAAATTAGCCGGGCGTGGTGGCACATGCCTGTAGTCCCAGCTAGTTGGGAGGCTGAGGCAGGAGGATCGCTGGAGCCCAGGAGTTTGAGGTTGCTGTGAGCTAGGCTGACGCCACGGCACTCTCGCCTGGGCAACAGAGACTCAGTCTCAAAAAAAAAAAAGATATCTCACTGAGATTTTAAGATGCATTTTCTTGATTACTTCACATCCAATGTGTCTGCCACATATATCAATGTCATGTTTTAGATAATACTAGAAATCTGTTTCTCCATCCAACATTACCTTTCTCCTAATCATATACTTTATCTTTTCTGAAAAGACCTAAAGACACATTGGGTCTTCATAATTACTGCTGCTACTCAAAATTTATATTTACTGTTATCACTCAAAATCACTTTTATTTTTGTCTGAATATTTTTCCATGCCTACTATATGTCACGCACCATTCTGGTCTTGGTAGTAGAATCCTTGTCAAGATATGTAAGACTCTTGACTTCAGGTAATATGTATTCTTTTGTTTTTTTTAGATATTCTTTTGTTTTTACTTTATTGAAGTAAAATTTACATATCATGCCATTACTCCATTTTAAGTGTACAATTAAATGATTACTAGTAAATTTACCAAGTTGTACAGCTATTCACATAAATCAGTTTTAGCAGATTTCCTTTCCCCTATTGAGACCCCTAATTCCCATCCCCAACTACATTTCAAGCATGCCCCTCCCCTCCACAGTGCTCATGTTTTAAACCCACGACTCTCTTGAGTCTGAAAATATTCAATAACTTACTCAGCTTGAACAATTTATTATTTTGAAACCTACTCCATAAGATGACAAAATTAAATTATTCAGTCAGTATTGCAGTGTTGGCCTTTGTCATGGATGTATTTAATTTAATAAAGAAAGTTGAATGAAAAAAAAAATCACTTTCCCCCAAGCTATCCTCATAGTCTTTAAATAAATACCTTTCTTTTTGGAACTAAAAAAAATCTAACAAATTTACACCTTCCCTAAAACTAATTTTGAAAATCGTTATAGCCATGTCTTTGTGTACAATGTTAATTATTTCTCCAAATCAATTTGTAAAGATAGCTCTTTTGTGTCAAAGTATATGATTATTTTTCAGGAAGAGATTATCTTTAAGGCCCTTGATATACAATGCCAAATTGCACTCCAAATATAGGGTGTCAATTTATGGGCATGAGAGTATTCTTGACTTTTTTTGAAGCCCTTTTGACAATCAGTTGGTTGTCTGTTGGATAAAAATCAATCTGACCTTACCAACAAGAAGACTATTGTTTGAATCATCGAGGATATCTTCTCAAAGGTTATTAAACCACTTACAAAAGTTGAATTATTTCCACATTCTGTAATGTGCTAAAAATACTAAAAATAGAGGTCAAATGTCTCACCATCAGTTTCCTGTATTTGACTTTTGGTTGGCCCATTAACGCCCATTCTTTTTTTGTGTGTGTGTGTGTGACAGAGTCTCTGTTGCCCAGGCTAGAGTGCTGTGGCGTCAGCCTAGCTCACAGCAACCTCAAATTCCTGGGCTCAAGCAATCCTGCTGCCTCAGCCTCCCGAGTAGCTGGGACTACAGGCATGTGCCACCATGCCCGGCTAATTTTTTTTTCTATATATTTTTAGTTGGCCAATTAATTTCTTTCTATTTTTAGTAGAGACGTGGTCTCGCTCTTGCTCAGGCTGGTTTCGAACCCCTGACCTTGAGCGATCAGCCCACCTCGGTCTCCCAGAGTGCTAGGATTACAGGTGTGAGCCACCGTGCCCGGTCGTTTACCACCCATTCTTTCCTCCTTTCTGTATCTGACATTTCATCTGCTAGTGTCTTATTAATTTAGCTGAATTCTAGGCTCTGGCATCCCTGACCTGCTCAGTGTTGACATGACAATTATACTGATAATTAAATATTTAATTCACAAATATGTTTCCAGTATATTTTTGGAATGAAGTATGATTTGCAGCCTATTCATTGTTATGTGTAAGTTCCAAATACAGTTGCTCATTCTTTTAACTACTGTATCTGAAATTAAATTGGTAGGGCCTAAACCACAGATAGAAATGAAGAAATTGCAACAAGCCAATCAACTGAGTTCTCAAGAAGTGGTTCTATGGCAGGTGAGATTGCCCCCTTCCTCCCAAGCAAAAGGCAAGAGGGCCTAACATTTGTAGAGAAGATGGTCTCAGTAACATTTCCTTTAAGCTTGTACCTAAGGAAGCCCCAAACTGTCTAAAAATATCTTCTAATCCCTCTGGCACCCTACTTAGGATAATCATATTTCCATGTGTTTGCAATACTCACTCAGCTCCCCATCTCCACCTCTTGCCAGAGCTTCACTGCAGTCCAATTTAGTCAAGGGAGAACCTGATGATTTGGTAGCTGCTCACCGTGGCTTCTCTGTACATTTATAATGGTTAAGGATCTCGTTCTGCCCCAAACCTTCCTTCCTCTTACCAGGTGGTTATATTGTCTGTATTGTTGAGTTGGGAGAGACTATACACCTCATACCATTAATGATTTAAATTTTTCACTGCGTCTTTCATCTTTCCCATTTTGCTACCTCTTCTAGTCCGATGCTAATACACATACACACACACTCATATACATGAATTCTTTTGACTCAACTACCCAATTTTGCTACATTAACTGACAAATTCCAGAAAAAAACTATTCCAATTGACTCTTGCTTAATCTCCACTAATGATCTGGCCTTTTTCTTGGCACTTAAAAGTAAAATAATATACCCTTTGGAGATGTATGTGAGGAAAATTTCCATCATATAATAATTTTGTTCTTATGTAATATCTAGAGAAGAAAATTATGAAGCTGTATTAATCTATTCAAAATAAGTTATGTATTAGTTAAGGATAGAGATGAGATACAAGAGAAAAACAATGTTAGGTAGTCATAGCTACTTAAGTCAGTGAAGATGAGAATTAATAGACACATCTTAACCTATATAATAAGAATTTTATCAAACTGTATGCTAGCAATCTGATCTGAGTTGTCAGACAAGGGAATTCCCACCTTCCTATAGCCTATTCAAGGGTTCAAGGGATAAAGGGAACAATAGCTTGTCACATCTGTAATGTGCAGCTGCAGTCCACTGGTTGGGAAGTGTTGAATGAGAATACACATAAAAATATGATAGAGTACTGCATATAATTAAAGAAATTCAGCCAAACTTGTACTAACTTTCAGGCCACAAATGCTTATATTTAAAAAAGAAATAAATTAACTCTTCTAAATTAAAAAAATAGTAAAACAATCTATGATAAGAAGGAAGCAAAGCTTAAAGATGCTACATAAATTAATGTACTGAAAAGAACTATGATATATAAAAATCAATTCTTTAGCGATAGAAGAAAAGAATGAAAAGCACACCTACCATTTGATATGGCAATCCCACTGCTGGCTATCTACCCAAAGGAAAAGAAGTCATTTTATCAAAAAGACACCTGCACTGGAATGTTTGTTGTAGCACAATTCACAATTGCAAAGATGTGAAATCAACCTAAGTACCCATTAACTCATGAGTGGGTTAACAAAATGTGGTATATGCATACTGTAGAGTACTACTCAGCCTTAAAAAATAATGTCTTTTGCAGCAATTTGGATGGAACCAGAGACCATTATTCTAAGTGAAGTATCTCAAGAATGAAAAAAATAAACACCACTTGTACTCTTTAATAATTTGGAACTATTCAATTTGCACACATGGGCACAGAGAGAAGTCATTGGAAGTCAAGAAGGAGGAGGGGATAAAGGGGAGGGTTAAAAACCTCCCTAACAGGCACAATGAATACTATTTGGGTGATAGGCATGCTAATAGCCCTGATTTAAGTATTATATAAGCTATCCATGTAACAAGAACATTTATACCTCCTTAATATTTTGAAATAGAAAAAAAGATTAATCAAGAGAAAAAATCTAAATAATATAGCAATAAAAAAGTTTAAATAACCACAAATCCAAAGCAGATAAATATCCCAGCTTTCTTAATATATATTATTATGGGACCATGCAAAGTCATTTAATATTTGTAAGCATCAATTTTACCTATGTAAAATATATCTATATGGTTTGGCAGGTAAATAAGACAGTGACCCCCCAAATATTTAGTACAATTTCTCACACACAGTAAGCCCTAATATATGTTAATTGTTGTCATCATTATAACCAATATTAATACCAGTCTCCATGCAAATAAACTGGATAATCAACCTGATTATCTATGGGCATGAAGTTCCAAAACTGATACACAGAATAGTAAAAGAGAACCTGAAAGGCTCAATAACAATTGAACACATTATCAAATCATAACCTTGACAACTAACTAGATAGCTGGTTTTATTAATGTTAATATTAAAAATTTTAGGGACCAGGAAATTCTGATGCCATTTAAGCATAATAAAAAAACAATGAAAACCATGCCCCAACCCCACCAAAATACCAGACCAGAGGCAGGACAAAGAAGCAAGCAAACTGCTGTGAATGGTGGTGTCCGGGCGGCATGGGACACCGGCTGCATAGGTGCAGGGGGCTCAGAACACTTCGGGGGGCGGCCGCAGGTCGCTGAGGAGTTACCCTGAGACGGCCAAGGCCACTCAAGATTCCTCCGTTGGACGGAGGAGCTGATCCGTCCACTCCATCGTCCCCAGCCACAAGGAGATTCCCCCAACCTGCGAGAGGACACCCAGTTCCCAGAAGCCCGGCTCCTGCCCCACATACCCATCCCCTACCTAGGGCCTGGTGTACGGGCCAGAGCAGAGAGGCATCTTGGTGGGGGGGAGCAGAGGTGGGCAATGGGAGCGACAGTTGGAGACATCCCGTGGGTTGGGGTTGGGGCGAGTAGACCAGGCTGTGTGGGCTTGTGGGGTGAGGTGAGAGGAGCAGGGTGTGCTCTGCCCCTTTTGTTACTTGGAGGAGGTCTGAGTGCCAGAGCGGTCCCTGTGACCCGGACAAGCCTGGGGGGGGGGCGGGCAGAGCGCTTGGCCCGGGGGGGGGGGGGACGGGGCGGGGACGTCGTGGCCGCACGAGGACCCTCCCTCTCTCATACCCAGGCCCGCGTGGTCCCGCACCCAGACGCCTGCCCCTGCACCTGCTCCGACCTTGCCTCTGACTGCAACGTGGACCTGGGGCTCAGCCGGAACGCCACTGACGGGCCCCTGGGGGCCAGCGTCCCCAGCCTGCAGTCTCCCCCACCGCAGCCCCTGACACAGCGCAAGTAATCCCTGCACTCTCTGCCACCTCCCAGGCACCAGCGAATCTCTATGACCTTGGATGGCCTCTGTGCTGAGCGACCCAGGCCGCGTCACCCGCGCCCTGTGACCTCACAGTGCAGCACAGCTGGCCTGTTGTCCTGGGCAAGCGCAAGACGCCAAGCCGGGGTGAGCTGGGGGCAGGGTCGCGGTGGGCGCCAGCGGGCGTGTCCTGGGTGAACACTAGTCCCCCGCCCTCGAACCCCTGACCCGGCCTCGCTCCCATTGGAATTCCAGACCTTCCCACCCCACCTGCTCCTGCCTCCGGAGTTCTACACCACTCCACCCGGGAACCCCAGACCTTCCCCCATCAGAACCCCAGAACTTCCCCCACACACACCTGCCCACCTCCACCCACCTGCCCTTTGAAATCCAGACCTGCTCTCCCTGACCTCTTCCTTCTTGGAATTCCACAACTGCCCACCTCCCTCTGCTCTCAGAGCCCCAGACCGCTCCTCTTTAACCCACACCTGTCCAGAGCCCCCAAACCCACACCTGTCCCGCAAACCCATACCTGTCTCCCAATTCCAGACCTGCCCTCCCCTATTCCAGACCTGTCCCTCCAACCCCAGACCTGCCCTCCCCAACCCCAGACCTGTCCCTCCAACCTCAGACCTGCCCCCAACCACAGACCTGCCCTCCCCAACTCCAGACCTGTTCCCCCAACCTCAGGTCTGCCCCCAACCCAGGACACAGAACCCCTGTCACCCTATCTTCCCCCTGCCATGCCTTCCTGAGCTTTGCTCAAAACCACCACCCATCTCACCCCCCAGGGGCCAGAGGCAGGAAGGAAGAGCTGCTGGAGGCCAGCATGCAGTCTGAGAGGAAGCGGCTCTGGTTCATTTTGCCAGACGGGGACAGGAGAGAAGATAGTATTCTGTGTGGCCTGCATCCCCTTAGAGCTAAGTAGCAGTTCAGGTGAGCTGTCCTAGCTGTCTGTAGTCAGCTGTATGAAATACGTTAACAGGAGTGGCCCAAATCACTGAGTCTGCAGAATGCAGTCACCTTGTCCAGGACCAACTAGGGCTGGAGGCCCTGTGGGGTGGTGCCTGCATGTGGGGGCGCTGGTTCCTGCTCTCCTGCAATCCCCACTGGTCAACCTCTCTCTTGGGAAACTGTGGAAAATTAAACATGTTGGTGTGAAAGGGCCCTGTGGTGCTAGGGACAGCCCTGCACGTTCCTCTGTCTTAGTAAATGCTTGAACTTGCCTTTTGTCAGACATGGCCTTTGTTTTCATTGGCTAATACTACCAAGAATAAAATTACTAGGTTGCAGGGTAAGCTGTATATTTAGTTTCAGGAGATATTACCAAAGTACTAGTCAGGGATAAGAGTTTCAGTCATTCCCTGTCCATGCAGTTGCTGTTGTCACTGTCATTGTCATTTGGGGTACTCTGGTGGGTGTGCATGTGTATGTCATTCTGGTTTGAATTTGCGTTTCCCTGACAACTGATGATGTTGAGCCCTTTTTCATGTGATTATTGGCCATTTGGAGCTCCTCTTTCATGGGGTGCCTGTTCCAGATCTATTGGCAAGTATTAAATTGGGCTGTGGGTCTTACTAACTTCTAGGAATTCTTTGTGTATTCTGGATAGCAGTGCTTTGTCAGATAGATGTATTATCAATAATGGCTGGCTTTGTCAGTCATTTAATGATTCCTTTTAATAATCAGAACTTCTTAATTTTAGTGAAGCCTAATTGTCAATCTTTTCCTATATGTTTAGTGTATTTTGTGTCTTATATTCAAAGATCTTTGCTTACTCCATTGTCCAGAAGACAATATTCTATGTTTTCTTTTAGAATCTTTGTAATTTTACTTTGGGATTGAGATTATGTATGGAGTGACATAGGGGTCAGTGGGCCACTGTTCATTCCCCCTTCCCCCATGAATATCCAGTTGGCTCTGCCTCTGTCTGGCAATGTCACCTTTGGGACAGGCAGGTGTAGTAGGTCTACTTTTGGGTTCTCCATTCTGTTTTATTCATATTTATGCCCATCCTTACTCTGTATCACTCTGTTCTGATTTCAGTACTTTTATAATAAATCTTTTTTTAATTTATTATGTTTTTTCTTTTTTCTTTTTCCACTCATCTTTCTAGAAAATCAAGTACTTTTATAATAAATCTTACTACCTGATAGTAGAAGTCCTCTGATCTTTTTCTTCTCCAAGGTTGTTTAGGCTTTCTTGGACTTTTGCTCTGTCATCTAAATTTTAGAATCAAATTGTTAATTTATACACACATACAAATCCTGCTGGGATTTTAATTGTGATTACATTGAATCTATATACAAATTTGGTAACTGTTATTGTTAATCTTAGCCATATTGAATCTTCTAACTCATAAATACTGAGTTCTTGTTTAATTGTTCTCAGCAATGTTTGGTGTATAGGGATACAAGACTCCTTTTGTTAGATTTACTCCTATGTATCTGATGTTTGTGAATGTTGTAGACACCATTTTTCTCTTTCTTCTATATAGAAATACAATTTATTTTAGTGTAGTGACTTGGTATTGGGTGAGCTTACTAAATACATATACTAATTCTCATAGATTCATTTAGGTTTTCTATGTACACAATCATCATCTACTAATCTTTTTAATCTTTATACTTTTTATTTCCCTTTATTGAAATACTGTATTGCCTAGTCCTTTCAGTATAATGTTGAGTAGAAATAGTATAGTGGACATCTTTGTTTTGTTCTCAGATTCAAGCTTTCGATATTTCACCATGAAGTATGGTGTTGCTGTAGGCTTTAAAGGGAGTTCTCTTTTATTCCCAGCTTCTAATACGCCTAAAACCCTCTCTTATACCATGTCCTTCACACATGACCTGTGTGGGTCACCTTACTGTTTCTCTGCTATCTCCACCAGTCTCCTTCTTGGAGACTGTAGTTAACTCCTGGAGGTGATGTTAATTCTGAAGCTCAAACTGTAAAAAAACCGGTAGCTCTTGGCCCAGAAACTCCTCAAGTCACTCAATGGAGAAAAGAGCTTCTACACCAACCTGCGGATGAAGAGCTGTTGTGTGGTCCATTTTGTAGTATCTCAAATTATTCCATATTCTGCTGGAATTTGTTTCTATTTTGTTTCTTTTATTCTATTAAAGTGGTTTGGGGGTATATATTTAAAATGTACATAGTTTGGTTAGTATCATGATGTATGTAAAATAGGAATAATAATAGTGCATGCTGTAAGATGTATGCTCCTATAGTTTTTGCTAACAGAAAAGTATAGACAAGAAGTTAGGGAGACAAATGAGAAATCTGATAACTATTTGGCTGTTTGTTTTTGGCACAACATGGGAGAAAAAATGTTACTGAATATCCAGCAGTTCCCACTGGAACAGTAGTGACTGTCCTGCTATTCCAGTGGACGTTTTGGAGCAGAGAGGGCAGTCCAGGGACGGAAGGACGGGAAGAGTTGACATGTCTGCATGTGCTTCGCCAGGCCTGGGGGGACGCTGCTGCGCGCGCTGCTGTTGCTGCTGAGGCCGTGACCAGGGCAGCCAAGGCGTGCAGGGACGCATGCAGCACAGACGTCTGGATGGGCCACTTTCGGGGACTAGGGACGAGGCTGAGGGCTGCTGGGTGCAGCACAGCAGGGCAAGGGAGTCCTTCAGCAGGGGCTGGCCCGGGCAGGGCGCGGTGAGAAGCCCTCGGTGCAGGCTCAGGCCTGCTGTCCAGTCTAGACACCAGGGCACCGCCTGGGCCTTGCTGCGCCTGGAACCTGAGCGCCAGGTGTGCGGCGCAGAGGTGGTGCCCCGCCCGGCAGCGGCAGGGACAGCGCTTGGCCAAAAACTTCTCGTAGTCTTTGTAAGCGTTTCTCCTGCACCACTGCCTAAGACCTTGGCTCCTCCGGTCAGGGCTTGTGCTAGAAGATCGCTGCCCTTCAGTAAATTGTAAGATATCAAGTCTGCTTCTTTTTAATTGCTAGCTTAGACTTCTGCTTTGGTATGATAAGATTGCTTCCTTGTGCTAACCGTTTTTCAACCTGTCAGCCATTGATAATGTGCTACCAGTTCTGTAGTAGAAATTTCATCAATTTTCTTTTATTTTTAATTCCATTTTTCAACAGCCATCTAAACAATTTCATCTGGTTTAGTTTTTCTTCCTTTTCTTCCTTTTTTTTTACTTTAATGCCACCTTTTTGGAAGGCGGTTGCTCAAGAGGGGATAGTACTAAACTGTACGGACTGTCCAACACACATCTGGTAACTATCTTCTGCATAATTTCTTGCCACCCCCAACGCGGGGTTACTTACACAAAGCACTAAGGATGGTAGAATGCATGATTTGTATAAATAATACCAAATTCTGGGTGATCTCTCATTCTCACATTGCTGATCTAGCTTTGCCTATTTTCTTAACATTCCTATTGTTCTGGAAAGAGTCTGCCATCTGTTAGTTGGGGAGGGAGTAAAACAGTTTTTCTCTCTCAGCGTACATTTGCTAAACTTCCACTTCACCCACTGAAACTAGTCGGTCATAATAGAAGACTGTGCGAGTGTCTACTCACAAAAATGTGTACTCACATTGGCAATAGAATAATGCCTTCCATTTAGAAAGTATCTAAGATCAGTGATGTACTCTTCTGATCGTCAGCAAGGATGCATGCGTCTTCTGCTAGTACTTTTACAATATTGTCTTTAACAGAATACAGTCTGAATTTTGTTGTTACCTGGTTATGGCCTCTATCTACCTGTAGAGTCTTTTGGATGATCACTAGTTATGAGTTACCTTATAGATAAATACGATTTCTTCCCAAATAGCATCAACAAAAGAGGCATCAAAAGGTTTTCCAATAACTGAAAAAAACAGTACTATTTACCTTGTTTTGTTTTAGTTTCTATCTTTATTTTACCTTTAAAATGTTTACTTTTTATTCATTAGTGCTATCACAATAGGTACAGGATTGCTGAGCTCTTTTTTGCTCTATTTAGTGCATCATGCTTATGCAAAAATCAATTCTCTCACTTCTATGTCATACTAATTTGATTAAGATTTCTCTGGCCGGACGCAGTGGCTCACACCTGTAATCCTAGCACTCTGGGAGGCTGAGGCGGGAGGATCACTTGACCCCAGCAGTTGGAGGTTGCCATGAACTAGGCTGACACAACTGCACTCTAGCCCAGGCAACAGAGCAAAACTGTCACAAAAAAACAAACAAACAAAAAAAATGAAAGAAAGAAAAAAAAATTCTCCCAGATATTCTTCTGGGAGGATTTCCCCACATCTAACCAGAGTTGCATAGGCAGATACTCTGGGACCAAGACACTGTATTGCTTTTCCTCCCACCCTTATTTGACAAAAAGTGCATTAGTAATTTGTATTTATAAATATTAAAAAAAAACATTGCTGCAACCAATTGTACTGACAAATATGCAATAAATTATCAAAAGAAACAAAGAGAAAATTCAAGTGTTTCACAATATCTTTATTACTGATTATTGAAGAATATAATTCTAAAGAAAAGCATCAATTCTGACAGGTGAAACCCAGGCACAGACCCCTAATGTCTGCATTTTCTTCACTGGAATGCATTTCGGGTACAGAGTCATGAGCCCCCACTTTTTGGGGAAGGAAATTCACTTAGATAAGTATTCTTTCATCTTTTTGATACTTCACTAGTCAATAGTTACATTTTTTGCTACCTATTCTCCATTCTTCTTTTATTTTCACATTTTATGTAGCTGCTCTAATGGATTTGATGAGGATCCTTTTATTTTTATGTGCTCTTTAAAGATAGATACTATTATTTATATGTACTTTTAGTTTAGTTGCATTGTACAATAGATCTCACAATTTATATCTATTTTATACTCAAAAGTTTTACAAAATATTTATATTGCCTATGTATACTGACAGTAATCAACAATGCTCTCCACTAAATTTTTCTGACTATTTCCCTTGGAACAAAAAACCAGATTTTTCTCTCATTCCTCACTACCCAAATCCACTTTATTATATATATATA
>CAUYRT010079700.1:0-65322 GCA_963574885.1 Lepilemur ruficaudatus | reverse complement strand
ATGTCTGAGAGGGTCTTCCCAACATCCTCTTCTAGGATTCTTAAGGTTTCCTGCCTTAGGTTTAGGTCTGTTAACCATCTTGAGTGTATTTTTGTGAGAGGTGAGAGGTAGGGATCCAGTTTCATTTTTCTGCATGTAGCTGCCTATTGATTTCAAAAAAAGAAACAAGTATCCTGTTTTCTGCCCTATCTTTTGTGCCCACATGCCAGTCTTATACCTCTGTGGCTTTACACATCCTCTGCAAAACCCACCTCCCTCTCTTCTCTATTAATCCATGACAATCACACATTTCAAAATAAGATTCAAAATAATCTCCCTAGGGTATTTCTGATGGTTTGTTTTATTTTCTCTTGTATTCATATTCTCCACTTATTTCAAGTGCACCATTTATTTGTAAAAAGTGATAAAAAATATTGACTACCTGTTTACTTAATTTGTATTATGTATTCCATTAGAGGTACTCAATTTATATATTTCAATTTTATTCTGTGCTAAACTAATTGTTAAACAAATTGAATACCAATCATGGGTATACTACTAGAAATTAGGATTAAACAAAGACTTGCCCTTGAAAAGCTTGAAGGGCTTATTCATTCCACAATTATTAGCCTAATAATTATATATGCCAAATACTTTATATATAAGGTATTTTCCTTTAAAGAGCTCACACAGAGGTACACGTGTGTAAAAACTATACTTCATGGCAAGTAAATGCAATACGGGATCCTGATTAAATTCTGTCCAGAAAAAAAAAATTAGTAGAACAATTGGTGAAATTTGAATATGGAATGTAAACTAGTTAATGGTATTGTTATAGTATTGTTTCATTGTTAATATCCTAATTGAGATCATTGTACGAAGCTATATAAGATACTAACATTAGGGGAAGGTGAGTGAAGTGTATCCACAAACTTTCTGTATGATTTTACAACATATTCTATGTCTAATATTTTTTCAAAATTAAAAGTAATGTAAAAGATACCATGAGATGGAGACAAAAATGCCCATATCATGTTATATTTGAACAATATTCCTCTTCAAGAAAGGTCTTAGTGATCAATTGCAGACACTGTGGTCAGCAGACGGTCCCCTGCCATCAGCTCCTTGGGACCTGCCTCAGCTGTAGAGAGCCACCCTGCCCTAGACCACACCCTTCCTGTCACAGCCATGTGTGGTGACTAAGTAAAGTAAGGCTATAAAGGCTTGGCCATTTCAGCTTGACATGGTACACTCCAACAAGCAACACTCCTTCCATAATTCCCTTCCAAAGCTTTGTTGAACTTGTACCACAGTTTGTCTTCTTCCTTGGACCATCCCTGCTTCCTCCTCCTTCATTGCCCAGGTGTTGGTCGCTAAAAACACGTTGCATCCCTACTACATCTCAGTGTCAGCTTTGGGAGAACTGAGCCAGTGCTGTGTTAGGGGGTGCTAGAACTGGTGAAACACAGAGGACAGAGCAATTATCATACAGCCAATTGTGCTGTGACACAACACATACATTCCTAAAAAGCATCATGCTGTACAAAATTATACAGTAAAATCCACACAGTCACAGGAAAAACGAAGTCAGGGGCATGATATTCAAAAACATAATGTGTCAGTGACACATTAAAAGAAAGATAGGAACCAAATAAAGACGGCATCAGCATTTATATATGTTAAATAGTTAAAAAAATATGTTTATAAATGCAAAAATAAATATGGCACTTGATCTGGAAAAGACCTGAACCTTGCTTGTGGAAGTGGGCCTCCAAAGAGTTACAGCTTGTGAAATTGCAGACAGAGGGTTACCTGCAATAGTGTGGAAAGTTGTAACACCAGATGACACACACAGTGAAAAGAGGTAGCAGATAGACACGTTTCATGTGTGTGCGTGTGTGTGTGTGTGTGCACATTGTGTATTCCTCCTCAGCTTGGTTCAGCTGTGTGCAGTTTTCAGTACTCAACTAAGAAACCATACAAAAGGAAACACAGAATTCCCATCACGCTCAAATTGTTCCCTAATACCTCTATTGTGTAAGAACAAATTTGTGTTTTCAAAACAAGTGTTACAGGAGAACTGACTGTATGAGACAATGCAAACACTCTTCAGACAGTATTTGACATTTGGCAAATGAGAAGTACACCAGGAAAATGATAACAGCTCTGCTGAGGACAGAGAAGTTACACTACATCACATATCAAGACTCCCAAGTTGAACTAGTTGTGGCAATGTGCTGGCTAATAACTTACAATTAGGACATGGATCATGTTAGTAGTAGGTGAACAGATGTCAGTTCAGGTTATACATGATATGTGAAATTCAAGCAAACTTATAAAATCAATATATTTAATTTACCAATAGTGACTAATTAAAAAACGAAAGCACAAATATACAAATAAGTATCCTAGAACAAAGTTAAAATGAGGAAATTCAGTAAATTTATTATTTTTTTCTGTTGGTTATATCGGACAAGTTTTAGTTAACACGTACACAAGTAATAGTTTTGCCTCATTCATTTGATATTTATTGAGTGCCAGAGACGGGTCTAGGTGCTGGGAATAAAGCACTGAGCAAAATAAAATACATGCTTGTTCTCCTGCAGCTTATAATATAAAGACAAGAAATAGAAAAGAAACAAGTGAATTTTATTTTGTAAGATAGTGAAAGTGCTACAGAAAAAAAAAAATAAAAAAACAAAGACAGGTATAGAGAGTGATGGAGGTGATGGAGAGTTCACCAGAAGGCCTCTGATGAATTTCAAGTATTGCTACTCAATAAGAGAAAGCATTTATTTCAGCCACAAAAATAAATTATTTTGGATCATTACATTCTACGGGGCTAAGAGCAAAGTGTATATACTTATTTTTAGTGGACAGCTGAGGTTTTAGTTGTCTTGCACGGAAAGCATTATTCTTAGAAAGTTCCCCAAAGTGAGAAGGAGGTAAAACTGCTTCCCACTGAGGAAGCTAAAAAGAAATAGTCAAGGCCTTTCCCCATTCTGGCAGATAAAACGTGCATGCAGCATATCAAAGGCTTCCAGCAAGGTGTTCATCCCTTGAGGAAGGAACACATAGGTACAGGGCCGATTAGAATTTTGCTCATGACAGCTGAAAAGAAACAGAGGCTCCAATGGCAAGAGGTAAAGAGTCTAGGAAGAGCAGATCCCAGCATTGTGTGGGAGTAGATGTCTAGAGGTGGCTGTGTCCGAGGTAGAAGTGGCAAGTTGTCTATCTGGCAGTAGCACCCTGCTAAGAAGAATTATCCCGTGGGGGTGTTGACAATGCCTTGCCTCCCAAGTTTACTGCCCAAACTTAACTTCAGCCATCCACTTGATCCTATGAGTATTTCACATTTCCAATACATTTCTTTTACATTTAAGTTACCCAGAGTCTGTCTCTCCTATTTTCAACCAAGAATCCTAACCAATAAAGAAAAAAAAAAACTATGTATGTATGTGTGTATGTATATATATATATATACACACACACACACACACACACACACACACATACATATACGCACACACCAAAAGGGGTTAGAGTGGGCCTCTTCCTCTAGGTCATAGCAGGCCAATGCTCCTCTGAACAGTTAAAAAACAAGAGTGTTGAACTGATTTCAAAATTCATACTTTTAAAGACATCAAAAATTGGTAGAGGCAATGAGGATGAAGTGAATGCAAACAAAACATATCTACATAATCACCCCCCAGAACAGAAAGAGAACATTCTCAGAATCTCAGAAATCCTTATCATGTACCTGTCCAATCACCTCCCCAACAAAGAAAATCACTTTCAATCCCCTTTCATAAAAATTTTTTTCCAGCTTAATTGAAATATGGTTGACAATTAAAATCTGTATATATTTCAGGCATATAATTTGATAATATGCATACATTGTGAAATATTCACAGCAATCAAGTTAATTAATATATTCATCACATTGCCTAATTATCTAGTTATTTTTTTCCTGGTGAGAATACTTGCCGAGTAACTTCTTAGCAAATTTTAAGTATAGAATGCAATATTGCTAACTATAGTTACATTGTTTTACATTATATCTCTGGAAATTGTTAAGTACTTAAGTGATGGCCCTTTGTGGGCCAGCAATTTTAGAAGGAAATGCTGATTTTGAAATGTTTGCTCAGTTTCACTGGGAAGAAGATCCAAAGGTTTCAGAGGTTGAGAGGATTCACTTCCTTGCCAGAGATAAAATAGAAATGGCCACCCTAATAAGCAGCAAGACTAGCATGGAATGTTCTCACTCACACGGGTCTGGCTATGGTGGGTCGACCATGGCGATTTTAGGACATGAAATGGTTAAATTCTCACACACTCAGATCTGGCAGCAGGAGCCATCACAATAGGCCTTCATCAGAGTCTTCATAGACCAAAGGCTCTTTAAATGACAGGTAGGTTGAGGGAGAAATCTAGAATATCAATGACATACTCAAAATGGGGACATTTGGCAAATCTTTGTTCTATATTTCCCAAAGGGACTTATAGCTATTTAACAAGATTCTTTTTCACTTGGGAAAGAGAAAGACTTAGACCCAGACATTTTAGAAATTGTTGATTATAGTTTTAAGCTAACACATTGACGCCAGTTGAAATTTGAGATCAGTAGAAAAATGGAAATTTGGCTTAATAAGCTCTCCAGTAGTCCTACTGGGTTCCAAATCTATCCTAGGTAATTTTTCTAATTTGAGTTTCACTTTAATTCCTGAGTACACAACTGGATTACATTTGTCTTGTAGGTGATTTTGGATATGTGATTGAGTTCTGGCCAAGAAAATGTGAGTATTCTATTTCAAGTCCTGAGCAATAAAAACCTCTGGCACAATCCTCTACTCTCTTTTCTCAAATTCATGCTGGATTGAGAGAGGATATAATGGGGAGTAAGATCACAAAGAAGAAAAAGCCCAGGGCCCACAGTCTCTCAGAAGAAAGCCATCTTAGTACTAACACCCAACTGGACTGTGACATGAGAAAGAAAGAAATACCAGCTGTGTAAATTTATAAGATTTTGACGTTTATCTGTTATAGTAGCCAGCATTACCACATCAGGCTATTGCAATACAATTATCCAAGTTGAAGTCTTTGAATCATTCTATTTTCCTATCAAAAATAATGCAAAAGTAATACAACAATTTTGTAGAAAATATAACGTTATCATTTTGTTGTAAAAATCAAATACTATGCTATTATATCCTTTTTTAACTTCCCACCTTGGTCAGTTCATAAAGGAAACATGTCATGGAGGCTGAGAGTGAATAATCAGAAATTTAATCAGTGCAACTGTTATTCTAGATCTCACATATTATCTGTGATCGGAACCTAGGTGTTCTGAGTCCCCAGCTCGAGCATTCATTCACTCAGTAGCTTTCAAAGCAAAGAAATCATTAACTTCAGAAGAACGAAATCCTGAGCTACAAGTAGCAATATGGTTGACATTTTATATACAAAGATTGCTATTCTCAGTGACTTGAATTTTGAAGGGAGAGAAGAGGTCTGCTGGTTTAAGGACGGGAGAAATCACAATCCCCCACTATGGACTTTCTGTAAGAGTATAATAAGATGTGATAATAATGATAATGTGTTCCATACTTAAAAATGTAGAAGTTGCTTCCATCTATGATATTCTACTGTGAGGTAGACCTAAAATCAGTAATTAAGAATAAATATAGATACAGAGAGGTTGCAGGAGTGCACTGAGTGTGAGACGTAGACCCAAATGACTATTTTAACTTTTGAAAATGTGTTTCAAAGAACTTTTTAAGTTAATTTTCTAGACATACAACAGATGTTATCCTACATTTTATCTTATATGCCTTTAATTAATTCAAATTATATTCAAACCTGAAGAGAATAGAGTTCTCCCAGCAAATGTAGAAACATGGTCTAATAGCCTAAAATCTAATAATAATGACTCATATCTATCATATTCTAATATCTCAGTAATAATAATTGGAAACGTGTGAATTAAATCCCCTATAGGTATTCCCCTGTGCCTTTCTGAAACTGCATACTGACTGAGGAGGAGAATGGACTTCAAATATAGAACACGCTTGTGCAATGCAGCCAATCACCAAAACTTACTGTCCCATGTATAGTTTGATAAACTAATAAATCTAACTTAAAGCAAAAAATAGTAGGTTTAATGTGAAATAAATAGTATAAGCACAATTTAAAGAATGAATATATATCTCCTGTTTACACATGCAACTCTGCTTCTAGAATTCTACCAAGTGATTTCCCACCATATTTTAATTTTTTAGCACATTTTCCTCTTGCCACTTTGTATTATAGCTGTGTCTTATCTCACCTTCTAGATCTCAAATTAGTTGAGATTAATTCCTATAACCCCCAAATGCCTTAAACCTTTCTGCACCTTGTACATACTTGGTAATTATTTGTAACTACTCAATAAATAATTTTAGGATTAAATAATTAATTAATGTACTTCCACATCTTCTGTAAGCTATCTCTAGTCAATCTAATCTCTCCCCTTTTCATTTTCCGTTGACATTTTCATATTTTCTTATATGATGTTGAATTAAGTTAAATTTGGCCTGAAGTTGAGTCTCTATGTAGCAAACTACAAACTAACTTAGCATGTAAACAAACCAAAATCTAATGTAGGAGTATAATAAACAGCCAAGTTTCAGCCTATCACAAGCAACTGGGTTTCAATGAATCATAGGCAGCCAGTTCATCAAATCATTCCTAAATAAGGCACATGCCCAGCTGTAGCCAATAATGTGACTTTTCTACTTTGCTTCTGTGTCTGGCCTATAAAAACCTGATGCTTGCACTGCTGATCAGAGCTCTCTGAAGAGCTTATTCAGGATGCTGCTCAATTCATGAATCATTCTTTGCTCCAATAAACTCTGCTAAATTTAATTTGTTTAAAGTTTTTGTTTCATTGGTTTTGTTTTGTTTTTTGTAAAGCAAGCATGAAAATGAGGTTTATTGAGGAGAGAAAGACAGGATTATAGAACAAGAGCAAAATACAGGTTTACAGAGTGAGATACATACACCATGGATGACAACCAGACCTGTTGTCGCAGCAAAGGGAGAGTAAAAGGAAGGGCAAAAAAGGAGCCTGGTTATGGTCTCAGTCTTGTTTTTTAGTGCCCAGATCGGGACCCCCCTGTGGCTCAGACATCACCATGGAGCCCCTTTGACTGGACAGTTGGGAGTTGCATGGCTTGAGTCTTAACTACACATGCAGGTTGTTCTAGGTCAATTTTTGGACTCTATGGTACCTATGCTGTTTTGTTTTTCACAAATGATCACCATGGTTCTACAGATTTTTAAGTGTTAACTTATCTGGGTTGTTCTGAAAAACCTTATTTCTGTATACTGACAAACACAAAAATTAAGGATGAACCCACTTTGGAAACAGGTTAAACACAGTTGAATGAAGTTTTAGACCGATGCATTTCTCAAGTATTTGAATATACTAATGTAAATTGTAAATATCTGAAATGGAAATAAAATACATATTATTCTCCCAACCTATTTAACTTTCAACTAGTATTTCACAGAACACAGTTAGATAGAGTAAATTATACCTTATACAGGTGTTCATAGACACATATCTCGTGCTGTAAAAACAAAAAAACTGAGCTGGGGGAATGTTATTGTGTTCTCTACATTTTGATGAGAAACTTTGGCCAAGATCATGAGACTGCTAAATAATGACTCCAAGACTAAGACCTTCAGGGCTCCTAAATTGTAGGAGGCTGTGCTCCTGATCATTTTTCCATGTGCAAAGTGTATTGCTCCAACTCTTCTTTAAAATCTTTGGCAGTAATGGCCATATCTTACTCTGCTTTGCATCTTACGTAGTTTCTATCCATAGTAGACATTAGAAATGCTTACAATTTTAGACATCAATGTGCAAGGCACCAGTTCTAGAAGGAATCAGTCTTTGTAGCAATTTCTTTATGGCTTTGGGATAGGTGCATTCCTTTCTAACTAAAACTAAATAAGCAACCAGAAACTGAATCTCAGTAGTGTGCTTTAATATTGAGAATTGAAATGATTGGATGACGTGATCTAAAATTCAAGTGTTTGTTTTTGTATGCGTGTGGTTGTTATTGCTGCTGCTATTGTCTATAGTCATAAAGAACAATCTTCCCTCCCAAAAGTTATACAGCTACATTTCTCTATGTTTTTTAATTAAAATATAAGCAGTCTGATTAATAACTCTTATGAAAGCAGTCACATGGATATAATAGTTGCTGATTTGGAAACTGCAAATCACTTTTCTTTAGTCTTACTTGTATAACCCCAGGCACTTGCTTGCTGCTTCACATCTCTTGAAACTGGCCTTCTTAATTATACTTCATTTTTTAAAAATGTCTCTTAAGTAAGGAATTACGTGTTGATCTTCAAGCACACCACTGTTTCCATATTGTTGACATGGAGTGCTTTATTATCTTTGTAAAATGCATTATAATTTTGTGCATACCTAGGAAGCAGAAAGGCAATTGGAATTCCTTCAATTTACCTCCTAAGAGGCAAAGCTAATACATGTGGTTCCAACAATCGATCTCTCTTCTAAGGCCCACACTTCACGTTTGAATCACCTAAAAATCTTTACCAAAATGCTACCCCAGACAAATTAAATCAGAATCTCTTAGCATGTGGCCTCATTAGCAATATAAATTTTTTAATTCTCCAAGTGGTTATAATGTTCAGTGAGGGCTGAGGACCGCCACTCTTGAGGTAATAATCACAACATTGGAAGCTGGAAAACAGTTCTGGGCAGGGTTCACCAAAGCCTGACTATGCACTTGAGAATCACCTCTGGAGCTTTTACAGGTGCAGGTTCCTAAGGCCTCAATGAATCATAATTGTTAATGGTAGGATTCCAAGTAAATCTTACCCATTTGGAGTTTGAGGGACACTGCTTTGGAGGTTCCCTAAACTAGCTTCTAACACATCACAAGTCTTGACTGAGCATTTTAGCCCAAATGACATCCCCTTTTTGAGTTACTCCCATTAAAATTTCTTCAGAGTTCTTCTCTGCAAGATGCAATGTTTTTGCAAAGCACTGGAGTATGTCATAATGAAATGTGTCAGCTGCTAGGGGTCAAAAGACCCGAGATTGAGGTCATTGTTGCATTATTTACCAGCTACACTACCTTGGACAAATCACTTTCTATTTCTAATTAAGCCTAAGTTACAGATTATAATAATACAATAATTCCCAAAACTAACTGGCAATCAAAAATCTTCCAGAGAACATGAAAAAATAATATGTGAATTCATTTCTCTAGTTCTGGAGATTTTGTTTCTCTATATTTGGAGTTCAGTTAAACATAAGTAATTTCACTTTTTAAGATTTGCAAGTGAGTTTGATAACTGGCCAGTTGTGTTGATTTAATGCCCACCACAGAGAGTGAGGCCTGCTGTCAGTATCAAGGATATCGATATTTCATTTACAGATGTGTACATGACCTCTCTTGACCATTTACATCTCAGCAGTCACTTTTTGTACAAGAGCTGCTCTCAGATGATTTGGTATAGCAGGTGGGGAAATTTATAGCATAGTCACTGCCTCATATGTATCTACAACTATGGAGTCACCCAGATAAAAAAGACAAAATTGATGCTCTTATGATGCTTAGAGTCATGCCATGCGCTTTAACTGAATAATTACACAAATGGCTATGAAAGTGCAGTTGAAGCAAGTGCTATAAAAGAGAAGCTCAGCCCAATGTGAGAATGCACGATGAGGAGACTTTCCCATTGTCTCCCCATTATCTATGGGCAGTGACACTCAGGTGGACACTAAGTTGATTTGTGAGTAGGTCAGGCAAGGGAGTGAAGCAGTGGTGAGAACATTCCTGGCAGAGGAAACAGCCTGTGACAAGGTCCAGAGGAAGGAATATGGCTAGTGTCATACGAGGAATTGAACAAGAGCCTGAGTGTCTAAAACTCCAATGAGTAGGTGGGGTGGGAGCAACAAAGATGAAGCTATGAGGTACCAAAAAGCCAGAGATACTCAGGTCATGTCTACACTCTCTGTTTTGTTTACCTTTAAAAGCAATAGATACCATCCATTGAAAGGATTGAACAGGAGAGTGAAAAGATCACATTAGCACTTTAAATACATCCCTCTACCTGCTGTATGAAGGCCGACTTGGCTCACTGCATGTTTGGACTCTAGGTAGAAGGGTAGGCCAGATAGGGAGCGGAAGATAATTGTTCTTTATGCTGAGATGGTGGAAATAGAATGGCAAGACAGATGGATTCAAGAAATGTTGTCAGGCAGAGACTGCATTCCTCTTGTTTTTGTATTCTCTTGACCTAGTAGGGTGTCTGGCACACAGTCATCACTATATAAATGCAGAAGTAGGCAGTATTCCCATTTCATTATCAAAAAATGTTGTTAGAAATTACTTCCATAGTTTAAGCTAAAATCTTCCTGTCTAGTTTTAATTACTAGCTTGACTTTCTACACCCAAGAAATGCACAGAACAATATAAGAATACACACACACACATATGCATGCATATGTGTATTTTTGAGAGCTAGTTATGATGCCCTCATTACCTGAATCTTCTCCACAGACACACTCTGATGTGTGACTCTCCTTTCCATATGAAACCAGACTCTAGCCTTTCCCACCTTCTTCATTTGGCAAGGTTTCCAAACTCTCTGGCAATATATCTTTCTAAATAAATGTTAACTCTCTCTAGGTTCATGTAACTTTATCTTAGTACTTAGTATTTAGAGACCATAAAATTAAAGATGGTTCCTTAATATGGTTTGACTAGTAACTAGTACAAAGCCCAGTGAACCCAGAATAACCACATCATCCCTGGTTTGCCTGCACAGAAAGGCTTGCATTCAATCTTGGGTAAAGCCAGATGATTGGTTTGATATAGATCCTCTAGAAAGAGGTGTAAATTACCCCAAACCTAGGGAGGGGACATACTGCAAGACCTGCAAGAAGCAAGAACCTAAGACCCAGAATCACTCCATTTCAGTATAGAGACAAGGCGTTTGGAGTGTGAAATAATAGGTACTTTTATACCTGGAGAGATGGATTCCAGTTTTGAGGGCTCTCAGCCCTAAAAGTATCTCTATACCCATTGAACAAAATGAAAGCAATAGAGCTTTTGAACCTCAGGGAAGCATGTGGACCTGGAGAAGGGACTTCTCAAAGATAATTAGTGTGAACCAAAGAATGAAAGGACATTCCCAGATATTCTTAAAAAAAAAAAAAAATGAAGTCTGGACAAAAGGACTTATCACCCAATCAGAGCCAAAGGAGGATCACCGACAACCCTTAGAGAAATCTGCAGTGCCAGTGAGGCTCTTCCTGAAAACTATGGATCCTCAGTGTTCAAAGAAGAACAGACTTACCAGGAAATGGGAAAAGTTGGGGCCCAGGACGCCTCAAGACCATGAGCCATTTCCTCTACCATGAGCCATATAAGCCACATCCCTAGCGTCATCTCATAAAATAAACAGCAAAGACAAAGAAATACGGAGACTTAGTAGGTTTTTTGTTTGTTTGTTTTTATTCTTATAATATATAGCACCTTAGAGACTATTAACGCTTCTCAGTCACACCAAATTTTAAAGCAAATGTAACTAAAATATAATTTCCCTCTAACCAGCAGATGGGAGCCTGGGGAACCACAATTTTCCTGCACATCTGAGGTGTAGCATGAGTGAGTTTTATGGCCCTGCAACATGAGTCAAGTATATAGAGTGAGAGGAAAGCTGTGAACTAAACCAAGACAGGCACCCATTTAAGAAGTACATGGAGGAAGACTAAAATAACAAACAGAGAGCTAATCGTGAGCACTTTTTTTTGTCTTCCCAGAAATAAAAATGGCTTAACAAGGAGAAAAAAAGCTGTGCATTGTGCTCTATATACCATGGAGACTGACACTACCTGAAGAAAATTTCTGATCATTTCAATAATGCAATGATATTAATGGTCTGTGCTTCCTTTTGTGAAAAGTGTAAAGTGGTCGTTGAAGGAAGTGTTAAATTGAGTGGGAAACAAGCTGAGCCCAAGGGGGGAAAAAAATAAAAGCCTCAACTAAGGACTCCAAAATCTTGCTCTCAGTAGAGCAAGAGATGGCTGATGCATCAGATCTGACTTTTTAGCCCCTCACTCCACACCTAAATCCAAAAATCTCTCATTCTCAATTTTAGGCATTTTGGCAAAAAAAAAAAAATGTTATTTATGATCAATATTGAGAAATCTCTCCTTGGTGTTCTTTTACCCATATAGGGTTAGCATACGGACAGGGCATTTTATCACACAGGACAGCAATTGAAATTTGATAAAATATTAATTAAGTCTAATTTTGCTTTTAAAGAAATCCCTAAGCAAGTATTTTTCTGTGTGACAATATAAACTTATTGATAACTTAAAAAAATCTTTTCTTCACATATCATATACTTCATTTTCATAGCTATTTGTAGGGTTAGTTCTATGGAACACAGACATAATAACTACATTTTATTACAGATTCATGAGAAAATAAATCCAACCACTTTGCCATTATTCCTCTAGACCCAGACTTTATATATGAACATGGAAACGATAGCAATTTCTTTTTAAAATCAGTCTTATTTAAAATTTTCAGTTTGGTTTCTGTTAGTATATAGTCAGGTAGAGAAAGCATGGCTCAAAAGGTAACTGTGGTTCCTTTGGTGCTCAGATAAAAATTTGACCGTGTATTCTTTTCAGAGGCATTTATCCCCGAGTGACTACTCTCAGGTCAGAGCAGCTCTTCAAGCAAGAAAGCATTTGCTCAGTGTCTCCTCTCTCTGCCATCCATAACATTCAAGGCTCTGGCAGAATGAAACTAGTTATAATCAGGCACTCGTGAGGTTTCCCCCTTCTATCCATCTGTCCTTGTCAACTTTGTAAATGTATACTTAGATTTTTTTTTCCTCCCGTCCCTACTGCCTTGGTCTGTTTTGTGCTGCTATGACTGAATACCAAAGACTGGGTAATTTATAAAGAAATGTGTTTCTTACATTTGGGAAGCTGGGAAGTCCAAGATTGAGGCCCCCATATTGAGCAAGGGCCTTCAATTGCCTCATCCCATGGCAGAAGGAAGAAGGGCAAGAGATCATGAGAGAGCCAAAGAACAAGAGCTTGCATAACAGCCCCCTCTTACAATGACTGACCCACTCCTTCCATAATGACATTAATCCACTCTTGTGGGCAGAGCCCCATCTCCCAACACTGTTGCATTGGGGATTAAGTTTCCAACACATGAGCTTTGGAGGACACATTCAAACCATTCAAACCACAGCATAGTTCATACTCTTTCTGATTAAATTAACAATCTTTCTTTCCTTTTTTAAGTTTTTAGTTAATATTTGAGGAAACTGTAAAATTGAAAAGAGCTCAGGGAAAGTAATGAATAGACCATTCACAAAGAAAGAAATGTGCATGGCTCTTTAACATTTTTAAAAATGTTCATTCTCACTCATATTGAGACAAACACACATTCGAAAATATGAAAAAATTGACTAATACTTTTTAGACAATATAATATTTCCAAAAAATAATGTTGCAATAGGTATGGGGAACAATATGGCTGGTGGGAATGTAAACTGGCACAGCCTTAGAGGAAGATAATTTGGCAATTCCTATCAAAATATAAAACGGACATTTTTTATGTACATGCACAAAATAACATGTGCAAGGCTGTTGATTGCACACATATTTGCAATAGCTAAAGATTAGAATAGCCTAAATCGAATTTTCACTAAAAGAATTATTTCACATGCATGTGGTGGAACACTGAACAATGATACACAACATAATTCAGCTCTCTATATGTTGAAATGAGTGTATCTCCCACGCATTACTGTTAAGTGAAACTATCCTCACAGGTGCTTGATTTAGTCGTTTTCTTCTGCGTTAGCCTTGAATGTCATGGGTGGAGCAGAGAGAAGACACCGAGCAAATGCTTTCTTGCTTAAGGAGCTGCTCCAACCTGTCAGTAGCAAAACAGTGTCATAGTATTCTATCATTCTTGTTTTAAAAATGAAAAGAAAATATACATAAAATATATTGTGAAGGATACCGGGAGCAGTGGTTGCCTGTGGAGCTGGGGTGAGAATCTGTGGATAGAGAAATGGATGGAATGGAAAGTATGGAAGGTTCCCCCCACTGAGGTATACTCTTTTGCAATTTTTGAATTATCATGTACAAGTAATATCCATTAAAATAATTAATGACTTAGTGAGGTATAAAGAACACTAGGGTATCCTAAGGAATTTAATTTTTACTTGAAAGCAGTGGGGAGCTATTAAATGGTCTTAAGAAAGCAAATAACATGAAGAGCTTTATAAAAAGAACATTCTAGCAACATCACATCATAAGAGCCTGGATGTAGAGGAGCTGCTTAGAACTTCCACCTTAATTGCACATTGGAGTGCCTGAATTTCATCTCCATAGATTTTAATGTAAAGGTGTGGGCTGTGGACTGGGCATCAGGGATTTCAAAAGCTCCTTAACTGATTATGATATATAAACAAGATTGAGAACCATTGAATAAAAGGCTGCTTGAGTAATTAGGTAATCCCTTATGAAAAGAGACTTAGTTAAGTAATGCCACAAAGAAGGGAAAAGAAAAGATGAATTCTAGAACTATTAAGAACATTAATATTCATAACTCATTGGTCAGCTGGATGCAGGTTGTAAAGTTGTAAAAGAGAGAGTGAAGCAAAAAAGATTGACTTTCCGTCTTCTGGCTTAGACAAATAGATAACACCACTAACTACACTGCAGTAGAAGTTATAAGATTGATAAGGCTTGATTACTTTTTAAGATTGGGGAAACAAACATATTTCTACACTAAAAGAAATGTTATTATGTAATGAAGCCAATGATCCAAAAGAACAATGAGAAAATTGATGGACACATTTTCTCCAAAAGGCTGGAGAGGATGGGAACAAGATCTCAGGTAGCAGATTTCGTTTCAAGTAGGAGGATTACAGAGATAGAAAGCAAAATGAATTCTGCTATAGACATGCTTAGTTAGATGCTTGTGATATATGCAAGCAGAGTGATATAGGAGTACTTGACTACGTGGTTCTGGGATTTGGAGAATGAGCATATTGGAGATTTTGACATTGATGTTAGCAGCAAAGGCTGTTATTTGAAATTACAGGCGAGAATAGAGTATAGGAAAAGTCCTCAAAACAGAACTGTCAGCAGATTGGAATAGAAAAAGAAGATGAACATTCAAAGAAGAATGAAGTTCAAAAAAAAAAAATAGCCAGAGAGGTAGGAAATTTTAAAAAAAATAGGAAACAAAGTGTTTCGATAGATAAGCAAAAGAGTATTCTCAAAAAAGGAATTGTTAGCAGAGTCAATTACTATAGGAAAACCAAGCCTAGAAAGTCATTTATGGATTTAGCAACTAGAAGGTGACCTTGGTGAGAGGAGTGTCTGTGGGGTGTGTAGATGCCCATGGAGTGTATAGATAGACCCAAGATTGCAATAGGAAGTGGGAGTGACAGGAAGTGAGTAAGTGAAAAACAGCAGGTGGTAACTACTATTTTTAGAAGATGATTACACAGAATCTAAGATGGATAAGGTTTGATTACGTTTTAGGATTGGGGAAACAAGCATATTTCTATTCTAAAAGTAAAGTTATTGTGCAGTGAAGCCGACGACCCAAGGGAACAATGAAAAGATTGATGGAGACATTTCCTAAAAATGGCTGGAGAAGATGGGAACCAGATCTCATATTGTGCCTTAACAGGAGAATTGAAGAGAGGTCGATCCTTCCTTCTTGGGAGGAAAGAAGATTTTTAAAAAGTGAGTATGAAAATAACTTTGTTGGAGTTGACAGAGAGAGAATTCTCACTTGTAGCTTCTTTCTCTGTGAAGCAAGAAAAGAGGTTGTCTTCAGAAAGTGAGAAAAGCATGTTAAGGGAAATGAAGAAAGTTTGACTTTAACATAGCTGGGGTTGGGAGGATGGGATGACAGCTGACCAAGGTCATGCAGAGGAACCTTTAGGAAGGAAGAAGGACCGTGCTGGTGTTGGAGTCCTTCACACATTTCCTCTTCCCTCACTGCAAGCTGAGTATTGATCTAGATGCTGATGGCACAAGGGGTGGGAATGACAAAAGGAATCTGAGCCTCAAGAAACTTAAAATGCAGTTAATAGGGCATCCAGGCCTGAGGGACCTCCAGGGACACGCATACAGCAACATGTGGCTATCAATTAAAGTGCACCTCAAGTAGGGAAATAATAAGAGAAAGATTAGAGCAAGTAACACATGGTCATGCAAAGACTGGTAAAAGGAGGAAGAGAGTTTTAGGCAGCACACCACTAGCCAGTGGATGAACTGGCAGCACGAAGGAAGGGAAGAGATAACGGATCCCAGAGACCGAAAATAATGTTGCAGACTGTAAGCTCCGGAAGGGGAGGGTGTTCACCACTCTGGACAACCGGAACATGGCAGAAACTTTTTGAATTAAAAAAGAAAACAAAAGAAAAAAAAAACTGAAGAAAATGCGTAAAACTAAATGAGAGGGGCACTTAAGAGGTCGGTTTCCCATTTGAGCTGCAATTATGATGCCAGTGGAGAGGTGGTTCTGGAACTTACAAAAGGAGGCTACTTTAAGTGTCTGAGCTCGGGCTTCGTGACCATTATTAATATATTACTTTCTCTTTGCCTTGCATGAGAACAGGGTGAGAAGATCAGTACTTAAAAGTCTCCTCAAGGAATACAGAAACCTCTCTTCCCTGACTAGGCAGCGTTTTGCTCTTGGACATTTGTTTCCGGTACCCAACTGACCTTTAAAAAAAGTTGTATGTGGAAAGAGCGTCTTGGTCAATGATCCCTGGGGCTCAGTGAGAGGCAGCCTTGTTAATCACAAGGGTGCCTCCTCCTCCCTCTGCTAACTTTTCCCAGGAATAAACACGGAAAATAAATAAATATATGAAGATATTTCTTTTTTTTTTTTCCCCTCTGTAATCCTCCCTCTCTACTCTGCCTCTTCACACATACTTCTTCTTGTCCTATTTATATATATTTTAAATTCTTTTAATATCCTTGATTAAAATCATCATTGTTTAAAAAGAAAAGGCTTTTGACTCCTTGACCAACTGCCAGTACTGAACTCTTGAGAAGTGGCTAAAAACAACATTGGGGAAAAAATTCTAAAACACAAACTCTCTCACCTACCAGAATGAGAGTTGAGGTTTATTTTTCTCATTTGTAAATTCTTTCAACTGACATATATTTTGTATGCTTGCAACAAACAATGTTCTACTGGCATAACATGCACTATCTTCAGCATCCTATAATTAAGTATTTCTAAATTTTCCAGGAAGATGTCATCTTAAATACCACAAAGAGATGCTGAGTTTATCACATAAAATATAAAACAGCTCATTAACATTTGCATGAAGAACAAAATAACACCTCCACATTTTACAAAGAAAATACTCCTTTCCTTATCCTCAATTTATATAGTACCCTTCTTTTTAAGCAGTTTGATTAATATCTTCTTGGCTCAAGTGTTTGAGGAAAAGGTGTTAAAATTACCTTCAAGTAATTTAGCCACATCTAGTGGCTCAGTGTGACAGTAACGAATGGAGTCTTTCTTCCATGTTACAAGCTGTCCTCAGCATCACACTGTACAATAAATTCAGATACTGATGGAGCAAAGTGTCTATGCAGCCATCACAAAAACATGCCACAAAAGCATAATTCTATTAAAGGCAATTCAGCAGCTTTCCACTTTAAAGTGATCTCTTTTCATTCTTAGTAATTAGTTCTAAATATTAAGTCAAATTCAAGTTTAAAGCATAGTCTACCACAGATTCTCTCAGTCCCTTCCTCCTGGTCTGGTCTCTTGCTACAGAAAAAAAATCATATTTTTTTTCTCCAAAGGTCTCAATAAACTTGCCTTATTCACTCACTCTGCCTTGACTCCTATTAGAGATGGTCATTCCTTTAAATTGGTCCCAGCTTAGAGCCTTTATATCCACAAATAAAAAAATACTTTGACTAAATTTCAAAAAAAGGAAAGAAAAGAAAATTTTCTCCCTTTCCCTCGCCTGCTTTCTCTAGCTCTGTTTTACCTGACCTGAATATGTTTGCAAATACATGTCAAGGCTGGGCCATAATAAACCTGCTTGAAAATATAGGGATGGAAGAATTAAACATGGTAGTAATTAATGAAAATATTCTTGAATTTCTATAATTTTAATATGTTGATTTTACTACTACAGTCATTCAGTATGGGAAGGTTTAGTCATTTCAGGTCTTAGCAACCCTAATTTTTCTTTAATTTCTTTTATATAATTCATTTAATTTCATTTTCTGCTCAGATGAAGTCAGTAGGTGAGGAAAAAAACCTTTTCTTTTTTCTGTAAACATTTTCAAACTAAAATATGAACAACTGGCATTAGCACCAACACTTTGTAGAGTGTTAGAAAGAAACGTTTTTCTTTGCTACATTTTACACTATATGATGGCACAGAGGGAGGATATGGCTTCTGAAGGACAAGTGGCTTCCAAGGATGGACAGAACTCAGACTGGGTTTGTTGTGCAATAGAATGAAAACACCAAGGGAGAATGGAAGGTTGAAAAGCAGATGTAGAAGGATGATGAATATAAGATTTGCCCTAACGAGAGTATATGCAAATAACAGGGGCATTGCCAAATGTTGAACCGAATAAAAGACCCAAAATTAAGAATGCAAATTAAAATTTTTCAAAAAATCAATGTTGGTGCCAACAGGAACACCTTGGCACCAGTGTACCTTTCCCTCTAATAATTAAAGCCAAGCTGCTTATGGGGCTGCGCTTCCCTGGATTTTTCAAGTAACACATCAAGTGAGCTCACCATAGCATACTAATGATACATGATTACTCAACAGCCACAATCTCCCAGGGACTGAAAAAAGTCTAGAAGGCAGATTCAACACATTTAAAGTACTAAAAGAAGTCAGGGCAATGAACAGACTGTTCTGGCCTCTGTTTTGCTACCAGGTAGAAATGTTGATGCTGAATATATTTTTCTGGTGTTTTTTAACTTCCTTGTTCAGAATAGGAAAATGTATCATAGTAATTCATATGATGAAAAACAACCAGAGGAATATCTATAGAATTTCTAAAATATCCACGTCTTCTTGCCTTATATTGTCCGCAGATGTAAGAAGAGAGGATAAATTAATATCTGCAACTAACAGTGATTCAACGAAGCAGAACTTACTAATCAATCAATGCTGTCTTTCTCCAAAAGCATGGATGTAGACTCAGAATCCTTTTCAAGAAGTTCTCTAGGAAGTCACTACTGTATCTTGGGAAAATCCTGGGACAGTACAGAAAAACCAGCCAGCAAACTGTGATGGATCCGAGAGGCAAAAGAATGACTGACACAAGTTAAGCTTGGCGAGTTAGATGACTTTATCAGAGGTCATTTACACAGTGCATTCACTCCTTGCACGGGAGTTCTCTAGGCATTTGCTTACCCCTTACATGGGAGTTCTCTGGGCACTCACTCCTGGGCAGTGCAAGAGTTCTTCAGAGAGTGAACCCACACCATCTACCAGTGGTATGATCTTAAAACTCTTCCCAGTGAGTTACTAAGACCCCTTACATTGTATCATCGCATACTCACCTTGAAACAAATCAAGCATGTGCAGTATAATCATCATATGCCTTCATACAATCCATGTTATGTTAATGATACTATAATTCTCCTCAAGGAATAGATTTTAGCATTACAATTAGCTAAACAGTGTTATAGGTCAGCTAAAGCAGTTCGAAAGCAGTCAGGGCTGGTAAACACAGGTTGCCTCTACCTCAAGAAAGTGCTTAGACACATCTCTTAAGCTTTCTAACTATCTTTTAGCATTTGCTTAATTTTTTTTTTCAATTTCATGCTGGCTCTGAAGCTGCAGGAACAAGATATTAGTTTATCATACCCAAGCAATTATCTCCATGATGCAGTCTATGTGTTCCTCTTACTGACTAGTTAAGCACCAAAATGTATAAACACAATTTGCATCAATACATGAAACAAATACACATCAGCAGTATTTCAGGTGTCAATACGGTGCAACGGGAAACCTCAGGTTTGCAGCCCCGTAAGACCTTCATTTGACTTCCATTTCTCTGCTTACTGCCTGCGCTTGACCAAGTGACTTAGCTTACTGAGCTTCTGCTATCTCAGCTGAAAAATAATGAGGAAAACAGTACCAATGTGATGGCAAGGATTAAATTAAATAACACAAAATAAGCACCTGGCACACAACAGGAAATCAACATACGTTCATAGAATTGTGATGTCGTGTGGTGTTCGGCTCGGCTAACATTCACCAAGAACATTCTCATGAAAGAAGCCAACATAAAAAAGATCCTCTGAATAGTTCTCTAAAATATACCAAGACACAGCATAAGAGGCATTTACATTGGATTGACCATTTATTTATTAGCAGATGGTCACATATGGTCGTAGGAGCAGCTGTTCTGAATAGACCTCGCACAAAGGAAGTGAATGATGATTCTTCAGAAATCTTTTGCCACTACAGCAGGAGCAAAGAAAACCAAAAAACTCTACTGTTGCTTCATTGTTTCCCTGGGAACCAGCTTCTCCAGGCTTCCTTGTGTGCTGCTTGATCTTTAATTTATGAAGTCAACAGAAAGGCCTGTCTTCGGCAGCACAGAGGCTGGACAAATAGCTAGGGCATTGATTTTGGTATTTGGCCAGACTGATGGCGTCATTATGTTGACTGAATATCACTGTCTCTAATAAAAATGCTTTATGTGGAATCTCAGGGAAGGGAGAGGACTGGCTGGCAGCACAGAAGGAGAAAAAGAAATGCAATTAGGAAGTGGTGTTTTCTCTTGGACCACTTGCCTTCTGTGTTTCTGTGTTTAAGCATTGTGTAGTGATTTTTTTGATGTTTGTTTTCTGCTGTTTATTTTTACTTTTTTTTTTTTTGCATGTTAATACCACCAAACACTTGGCAAGAGAACTATACACATAATTTAGTGTTTCACATCAGTACATATCTGCAATAGAGCAATTCAAATATTTGATTAAAATATATGTAAAATATAAAATTGAGCTCTTAATTAATTCTATTTAATATTACCAGAACTAACAGCATTAGCCAAAAGTTTATGTATACATAGAAAAAATGTGGTAGGAAAAGTTTTCACACTTTAGACCTCCAACTGAATCAAGGTTTCCAGCCACATAACCACAACATGGAAAAATAGTTAATTTTTTTCAAATGCATTAAAGGTAATAGCACATCCAAGTATAGATTAGTAACAGAAAGAGAAAACAGAGATGCAAGGAACTCATTGGTAAATTGCAAATAAACTTCAATTTACTAAAGGTATGAAAGAACACCTGCTTAAAAATATGAGTAGTAACAAATACATTGAATTTGCTCTTTGAGGTTTTTTGCTACAATGATCAATTTTTTTATCGTTATACATACTTATACATTTTTATGTAAAAATTAACTACATACCACAATTTTACACAGAAGCCTAAGCTGGATCACTTAGGACAGGGAGAACACTCCCATTGCAGAATATGCACATGTGGAAGTTATATATCTATCTTATTCAATAAGATTAAGTCTCTGTTGCTTTTCTTTTTTTTTTCAATATTAGCATATCTTTTTTTAAGTCTGTGAGACTTTGTTTTTATTGAGAGGTGATTGCCATACAAAAAAAGTACATATTTAATGTGTACATCTTGATGTGTTTGAAGATGTGTCCATCGTGATGAAACTGTCACCATAGACAATGCCCTAAACCTAACCATCACTTTTCAAAGTTCCTCCTTCCCTTTTGTTTTCTAATAAGACTATTTAACATAAGATCTTTTTGTTTAAATTTTTAAGTATACAGTACAATATTGTTCACTATATGCATTATGCTGTGCATTAGATCTCTAGGGTTTATTCCTCTTGCATAAATCATACTATGTATTCTTTGATCAGCATCTTACAGATTCCCCTCCTTCGAACCCTGGGTGCCACCATACAAGGCACTGTTTCTATGAGTTTAACTACTTTAGATTCCTGATACAAGTGGCATCATGTATTATTTTTTCTTCCGTCTAACTTCTTTCATTTAGCATGTTTCCCAAGTTCATCTATATTGTAGCACATTGTAAGATTTCCTTATTTTTAAAGCTAAATAACATTCCATTATTTTAATGGGGTATAAATATACTCATATAATATATATAATAATTTATCTATTAATCTCATGATGGGCATTTGAGTTGTTTCCATATATTGGTTATTGTGAATGATGCTGTAATTAACATGGGAGTGCAGATATGTCCTTGAGATCCTGATTTCAATTCTTTTGAATACACACCCAGAAGGGGGATAACTGATTCGTATATCAGTTGTATTTCTAATTTTTTGAGTAACCTCCAGGCTGTCTTTCATTGTGGCTATACCAATTTACATTCTCACAAACTGTGTCCAAACTTTTCTCCACATCCTTGCCAACAGTTGTTACCTTTTGGTTTTAGATAGTAGCCATTCTAACCGGTATAAAGTGATATCTTACTGTGGTTTTGATAGATAAATTTGATTTGCATTTCCCTTATAATTAGTGATATTAAGCATCTTTTTTCATATGCCCTTGACCATTATTTGCATGTTTCTTTGGAGAAATTTCTATTCAGGTTCTTTGCCCATTTTCTAATTGGGTTATTTAGGGATTCTGTGTGCGTGTGGTTTGTTTGTTTGTTTTGCTATTGAGCTATAGGAGTACAGTGTATTTTTGCTTTTCTTAACTGAATGCTAAGCCACATATCAAACCAACACTTCAGTAATCTGATTCACTGCTTGGGAACCAAAAGCACAATGACAAACATACCAATTCACTAGTGTTACTGGTAAGTGTCACCCACCTTTAATTCATTCTGCATATCATCAGCACATTCTCCTTTTAAGAAGACAATTTTACCACCTTAATAAACCCAGAGCACAGTAATTACAAAAACACGTTCATATCTCAAATCTCCTACTTTTTCGTCATGTGGCTTCCTGTTGTAAACCTTTCTGACTCTGAGCTTCATAGTCTCATCAATAAAAATGGTAATAATAAATCACTTTATGGGAAGAATTAAATGAGATAACACACACAATGTACTTAACACCATGTCTGGAAAAGAATCATTACTCTCTTGTGACATCTCTTTTGATACAGTAAAAATATGGTATAAAAGATTTTTTAAATGGCATATCTGTATATGGTGCCTACTGTGAATGTAACTTGAGGGACTGAAAGTTGCTCTGGGTGAATCAGTGAGAGGGTGGAGTGAATGTAAAGGCCTAGGACATTACTCTACACTACTGGTGACCTTAGGAACACTGTACATTTAGGCCATGCTAAATTTATTTAAAAAAATTCTCTCTAACAATAAATTAACCTTAGCTTAACTGTAACTTCCTTTACTTTATAACCTTTTTTTTTTAACTTTTTGACTCTTGTGTAATAACACTTAGCTTAAAAATCATACACACATATGTACTCAGAAGTGGGATTGCTGGATCTTACAGTAGTTCTATTTTTAGTTTTTTGGGAAACCACAATACTGTTTTTCACAATAGCTGTACCAATTTAAAATTCCACCAACATGATTGATTATGCTTCTGTACAGACACATTTTTAAATTGTCAAAATTTTATTAACTGAATAAGAAACTATACTGGAGGTATAAGACATAGTTGATGAAAGTCTAACTCAAATTCACCTGAGGATAAAAGGCAATGTGTTGGCTGATGCAACTGATTGGGTAGATCTGGTAGACCTGGATTCAGAAGCACGAACAATGTCATCAAAGCTGTTTCTCTCTTCTTGATCAGTTCTCATGTGGGTAGTGATCCGCACCAGGTTAGTGTCCCCATATAATTTACGTTCCCCTGAAACCTCAGAATGTGATCTTATTTAGAAATGTGGTCTTTGCAAATTAGTTAGTTAAGTTAAAATAAGATCATACTGAATCAGAATAGGCTCTAAATCCAATGACCAGGGTCTTTATGACAAGAAGAGAACACATACATAGACACCTAGAGAAGAAGGCATGTAAAAATCGGGCAGAAATTGAAATGATGAAGAACACCAAGGATTGCTGGAAGCCACAAGCAGCTAGGAAGAGATAAGGAAGAATTCTTCCTTAGTGCCTTCAGAGAAAGCATGTGCCTACTGACACATTGATTTTGGATTTCTAGTGTCCTCCAGAGTTGTGAAAGAATAAATTTCTGTTGTTTTAAGCCACCAAGTTTGTGGTAATTTGTTATGGCAGACCTAGGAAACAAATATACAACCCTATTAGCAAGAGTAAATTTGTTTTTTATAGCAGTAAAAAATAGTTCCAGAGTGATCTCATATTGGGATACTGCATTATGCACCCATCTCTAACTACTCATTGTGGCCGAGAACAGAAGTACTTCTGACAAGGATTTGCTCCCATATACTTCTCTGTCTTCTCTCTCTGCCTGGTGAGTTATAGTCCCCTGCATAAATTAGCCCGATAGCGAAATGACTCTCCCTTTCTCAGTTCAGACTGGAGCCAGAAATGTGGATTCCAAGAATACAGTTATCCCCTGGCACAGACTTGTTACACCATGAGAAGTCTATACCTGGCATAGTTAATAATAAATTTTTCTTCTCAGATTTCACTTCCACCAACTCCACAGTTAATAGACAGTAGTACCTGGAAAGATCTGTAAGGAATCAGATCTGCCTGGCAGAAGCTTTAACCTTCAGTAGAGGAAAACAGACAAATCTAAACCTTGGTCTATCAGACGGGGAGACACAGGTAATAAATATCTCAACTTTACTTGCCTCCTACCCTTTACTCTTATGCCTTTGCTTTCTGTGAACAAATGTGGATGTTAAAGAGCCAGTCCTTCAAGACTGATTCCGAGTGGCTAACTGAGCCCAAATTTAAAGCGCAGCCAAACAGCCATTTGCTGATTAGGGGTCACACACGTACTCTGAGTTCCCTGGATACCTTTTTAACTTTGGGACTTTCAGAGCTCACCTGAACCCACCAATCAGAACTCACATGCTTCAGCCAATCAGGGCTCGGCTACGTTGGCCACTCAGAACCAAAGACACTTCAATCCTTCATTTGCATAAGGGGACCTGGTTGGGAACCTGGTCAAGAACTTTGGTATACTTGAACCTTCCCTTTGTTCTCTGGGACACAACTTCCATTCACCTAATTGTCTGAAATTAAATGCAAAGGATGTGTCTCCCTGCTTTACAAACTTTCCACTAGAATAAAAAGTCTCTTTCCTCAAAATTCTTTTTTGGGGAACGTTTTTTCACATTGCCACTGTCCAAATCCACCTGGAATCGAGAGAGCAACTGAGTCAGGCTCCCATGAGGTACATAGCACAGTAGAGAAAACTGGATTGTGATTCCGGAGGGACAAAATGGAAGATACACAGCATAGTGGCAAAATAGCATAGGAAACGGATGCTAGATATGGTGTGAGATACGAACAGGAAAAGTAAATGGAACAGTTTATTTCATCAGGTATGTCTATGATTTTAAATTAAGGAAATATGATGAATTATAACTTCTGACTTTTTAGGCAATTCAGCCAAAATATACTGAAACCATCGTATAATATTTTAATTGACTAGCCTAAACAAAAGTGAACTGTACCCCACCTATATTCGTCCTCTTCTGACACCCTCACAAATTTGATTTCCAAGTGTTACTTATAATCTTGACCTATGATCTTTCAAACAATCTGCATCTAAGAAGCTGCTAAATTCTGCATTGTCTGAAATTAAATGCAAAGGATGGACGGGTGGTTTAGAGAACAAAAATGAGCAACCAGCCAGGCTGTTATGATTGATTGTGCTTATGTACACATCAGGAAGATCAATCTACTCTCCTTTAAAAAGACTTTTTATAAAGTTCAACTGACTTTGCAGCTAATCCAATATACCATAGCCCCTCGCTGAGTCTAGCTAAGATGAGCAGCAGAGCTTAGCAAACCAGCTTTTGTGAAGAAAAAGTCATCTTTCATGTAGGTGCTGTTAGCCATCAAAGAGGTAAGCTGCTAAAGCAAGCAGCTAACACTGTATGGCAAAAGACAGACGAGTAGACTTGACCAAGGCTGTTGGGCAAGTCAGTTAATCTATCTTGGACAGCGGTAACGCCCGCTGTCTTCCTGGAGGGGTTCCCACTGCTTTCCACAGAGGAACAGGGGGCAGCTTTGCAAGAACAGCATCACATCCATGAGCTCAGCTAAATCAGGATTAGAAGGAAACTTAGACTTGTGCAGCCAAAGAAGCTGTGCCTTACGACATCAACGAAAGTGCCTGTAAGACCAGAAGTTTCAAATCAGGCTCAAATTCCTCACTTATTGGACAGACATGTATCAAGAAACTATTTTAGCTACCATACCTGAAATAGCATTATTTTAACATGAAATTACCTGAGTAATTAATGAACTATTTGAAACTCCAGCAAAAAGAAATTTCTTAAAAACTAAACTATTCCTACAAAATTACTTAGGGTTTCCTATAGACTTCAATATCTGATGAATTGACTCAATTTTCTGTCATTTTAAGTTCAGAGATCTCAGTGCTACTTTGGCTGCATAATTCGCTGAGTGCACATTTCTTCAACCAGTACACTGTATTACATGAAGAATGGCTTTTAATTGTACTCTAAACTGGAAAAAGAATTAAATTATCAATGAATTGCAATTAAGGAGTTGATTTTAAAGAATCAGAGTTTTCTAAAAAGAAGTGTAGGAAAATCAGAATAAAATAAATGAAAAGTAAATCGATCTTAGAGGATTCTTTCACTTTTCTCTCCCAAATTTTGCTGCTTAATCTTTAAAAAATTGTTTATTTTACTTTTCAAAGGAAGTTATTCAAATGCCACCCGAGTTATGAAATTCTACCTATTCTTGCACAGAGAAAATACTTCTTTACAAGAATCTTTAATTTTACTGCACAAATTTTCTTGTCTCATAAAAATGTCCCCACAGCTACATCTACAGATGCATTTAGGTATTTAAAACTTGAAGAATCAAAAGCTAGATTCCTTGTCAATTGTGTGCAATATACACTCGCCAAGTACCCTTTTAGCCCATTTCTATGCAAGAGTAATAACAGATTCAAATGCATTTCAACTCCAGTTTGGGGAACAATGATTGGATAGCAAATATTGTTTAGGTTTAAGAGAACATTTTAACAAAGTGACATGTCCAAGAGTTTATATTCTGTCTTCATTAAGTTATTTATTCCACGAATATTTATTGAGGCATGAAACGGGAATCAACACAAACAGGATGTCTCCATTCAGGGAAGCTACAGTCTCATCTGATGCTCAGGTAAATCAGTGCTTGCTTATGTTAAAATAGGATCATGGAAAGGAGTTGCATTCAGAATTGGTGTGATTTATTGACATGTATGAAGTCCCAAAGTCTCATCTTCAATTTTAAGAATGGCAAAATGACAGTGAGTTAGCACCTCTTATGTTATCCTGGATTAAGCTTGAGCCCATTATTCGAAGTGAGGTGACACAACACCAGAAGAATGGGCCCCACTTGTACTCGCCATCAAACTGGTATTGACTGATTAACACTATGGTGCTCAAATGGTGGGAGTGATCGCTAGGCAAGTAAAATATTTTTTGAATGAGAAGCTTAGACTGGATTCTGAAATTCCATGATCTTTAGTATGTAGTGACAGAAACACAGGCACCATGCTGATCATGTGTATGTTCTTCTAATGACACCTTGTATGTAACGGTATGATAGCTGAGATTGAGACTTCCCGTTGTATTATGTCTTTGAGCACATGCATGTTCTCATTTATATTTTTCTCATTGCAAAGGAAATAAGAGGAGTAGAAAATGATATTTTTGATGAAAATGTCAACTTACATGTAAGTCAGAGTAGGCTAGGTTATGTTGAAGTAACAAGGACTCCAAATCTCAATGGCACAACATGACGAAAGTTTATTTCTTACATACACAATCTTTATTACAGATTGGCTGAGGGCTGTGCTCATTGTGGCCACTCAGGAATGCATGGTATTGGAATAGCCACCATCACTAATAAGGCTAGTCACCATGCTAGAGAAAAAAAGAGCTCTGGAGGGCCCTGTAGTAGTAATTAAACACTTTGGCCCAGAAGTGACACACATCATTTTACTTAATATTCACTGGCCAGAACCAAACCCATGGCTTCCCATAATCATAAGAATATGAAGAGTAAATCTACTATGTGTACAGAGGGTAGATAGCCAGGTGTATATCAGACACGACATTAATAAATGCCATACTCTGTTAGATTTTCTAAAGCCAGTTCTGAGGGCAGAAGACAATAAACACACACATACGTACACACCTACACGCACATTCTATTTCTCCTTCCTAGTACTATGCAGTAAAAAAGAAAGAAAGAAAGATGGGAAAAGGGAGAGAGAGAGAGAGAGAGAGAGAGAGAGAGAGAGAGAGAGAGAGAGAAAGAAAGAGAAAGAAAGACAGAAAGAAAGAAAGAGAGAAAGAAAGACAGAAAGAAAGAAAGAGAGAAAGAAAGAAAGGAGAGAACTTTAACAGTTAAGGCAATAAGTTAATGGGATAAGAACAGGAGACATGTTTTAAAAGCTTGAAGGTGGGTTCAGCTTACTTTTGTAATAAAAGTGGACAGGTGCCAGTCGTCTGGATTTTGGGTCTAGAGTATAACAGTATAGGAAAAGGCCATGCACCCAAAGGAAAGACTCAGTGTTAAGAGGAATGGATTCTGAAAAAAGGTGTCTCCAGCTCTTAGGCAAGGGCAAAGATGTAAACAGTTGGAAAAGAGATAATTAAAAGGAACACTCCTACACTGCTGGTGGACTTCAGACTAGTGCAACCTCTGTGGAAAGCAATATGGAGATACCTTAAAGAGATACAAGTAGATCTACCATTTGATCCAGCAATCCCATTACTGGACATCTACCCCAAAGAACAAAAGACATTCTATAAAAAAGACATCTGCACTCGAATGTTTATAGCAGCACAATTCACAATTGCAAAGACGTGGAAACAACCCAAGTGCCCATCTATACATGAGTGGATTAATAAAATGTGGTATATATATACCATGGAGTACTATTCAGCTATAAGAAACAATAGTGATCTAGCACCTCTTGTATTTCCTGGATAGATCTGGAACCTATTCTACTAAGTGAAGTATCCCAAGAATGGAAAAATAAGCACCACAAGGACTCACCAGCAAATTGGTATTAACTGATCAACACCTAAATGGACATATAAGAATAACATTTATTGGGCGTCGGGCAGATAGGAGGGGGGAGGAGGGGATGGGTATATACATACATAATGAGTGTGATGCACACCATCTTCAAGCATGGATATGCTTGAAGCTCTGACTCTTAGGGGTGGGGTAAGGGGGGTAGGCAACCCACATAACCTAAACATTTGTACCCCCATAATATACTGAAATTAAAAAAATTATTTAAAAAACACTATAAACAAAATCAAAAGACAAAGAACATACTGGCGAAAATATTTACAACTCTTAATATAAAAAAAAAAGGAAAAAGGACAAAAACATATGAGGATAAGTATAGCTGCCAATTTTTATTAGATTTATTCATTCTCTCTATCATTCATTTGGTAATTATTTACTGATGCTCTGATATGTGCTAACCCTATCATTGGCTCTGGTTACAGAATATGCAAGATAAACCCAGATCCTCTTTTCATGGAACTCCTAGGCTTAAGGGGAAAACATTAACATTATCATAACTAATCTTTAACCTTCATTGAGTACTACTACAAACTGACGAACTCTATGTTCATTGAAAATTACACAGTAAAGTAGAAAGTACCAGTTTCAAGTACTTCTTAATTATAATCAATATCAAATATCTTATTAATTCTCATCATAAAGAACCTTATGAAATCATATTAGTATCATGTCCATTTACTACAGGGACACTGAGGCTCAGAGAGGATTAACAATTTATCAAAATTTCTGCAGTAGAGTCTAGATTCAAATCTAAGAATTCTGACACTGTATCTCATGGTTCATTATTGCACCACAAAATCCTCTGTGGAAGTCTCAGTGTGATGACAAGTCATGGGGAGGGGATTCAGAAAGGAAATAACATTATCAGAGTTATATTAATATTTTCAAAATGCAATGATCAATATGTATATAGAATACTTTAGGAAGTTTAAAGTAGAAGAAAGGGGAAAAGATAAATTTATGTAAGTATTTTGAAAATACATACTAGGGGATTATATTAGGATGGTAATAGAAGAGGTGGGTAAAAGTGGTCAGATTCTCTATGTACTTTGAAGATAATTTATAGATTACATGTAGTTTGAAGAAAGGAGAGGAAAAATTGTTCCTAAGTTTGTGGCCTGATCAATTGGGTGAGTAATGTGCTATTTACTGAAATGGAGAAAAGAAAAAAACATTTAAGAAGTTTGGGGTAGCGAAGATAAAAGAATCTGTTCAGAAATCTTTCAGTTTGAAATGACTTATTAAGCAAGCCAATGGAGAAGAAGAAACATAAGTCTGGCAATGGGAAATACATGTTTGGACTTTAGAAAAGAGAAACAAAGCTGGAGTCATAAATTTGGGATTCAACAGCATATAGGTGGTATTTAAGTCATGGTCTTGGTGTTTGAGTGTAAATAAGTCCCTGGGACTTTCAACATTTCCAGATCAGGAAAAGGGAGAAAAACCAACAGAGATCAAGAAACAGTGGCCAATACAGCAGGAAAATAACCTGGGGAATGTGGAATCCTGGAAGCCACTTAAGGAATGCTTCTAGTTTCAAAGGAAAAAAAAATGATCAACTGTGTGATATGTTGCTGATAGGCCAAGTAAAATGGGATTTAATATGGTAGAATTCATTGGCAGTTAGTTAAAAGTCATCCATCACCTCTGATTTATTGCAGACGTTAGAAGCATAGCTCCATCTTATAGTCTTATTCTATCTATGGAAACTACTTTCAACAAAAAATTGAATTTTCAAGGTTTACCCCATTGAAGAAGCTGGTTATATTCTCCTAAAATCATATTCTTAGTTTAAATAGCCAGCACCAGATAAGCAGTGGTGTCTGGAACTTTTAAACAGTATAAACTATATAATCTTTTGCTATGTAATAAAATAACCATAGATAGGTAAAAATGTACTTCATAAATTGATCACTAATAAATAAAGAACAATGGCACCATTTGAACTCCAACTTTACCCACTATTTCTCTTAATGATCCTCACTTGCAAATTGGTTTTCAGGAAAACTTTTTTTTGTTATTGTTCTGTTCTGTAGCTACCATCAGGAACTTTGCTATTCAAAGCCCTCATGCTGCCTGTGGCTAACTGTTGTGCTTTTAGAGCAAGGCACAGAGAGGGACTGATGTACCCATGTACTCTAAAATTGTATCATCAAGCCCCCTTAGCTAATTAGGTCTGGACAACTCCCTTCAGCAATCAGAACAGGAATTACATGCTCATTTCCTCTCTCATAGTGTCACCAAAAGAAAAAAAAATCTTTACAGAAAATATGGCAGCTCCAGATGGTGACTTTCCATCAATTAAGAGAATAGATAATTTTAGTTAACCCTTGGAAATCTTACTGTCATTATTTTTCCTCTTCTTTTAATCTATTAACTCTGTAAAAGATCTTAGCATGCCATGCCATCACTAAGGAGTGCTTATGTATGAATATCTATAGGACTTTTTACAAGGATTTTTTTTTCCATATAAACTTACGCTAAATATAAAACTAACACTTAAAAAAGACCAAGACATTTTCCTAGTGATCAATTTAAATAACTTTGGAAAGAAAAAATTACAACCCATGTACATAAAGTTATCTGTCATTTTTAGAAGCCACTCTATTCTAGGGCTCTGCCCATCGGCACCAGGCTGGTGACTCTGCAGTCAGTGTTACCAGCTCTCTCACCCTCCACTCAATACCTATGCCCCTTCTCTCAAGTCCTAGGTGCTAAAGATTCCCTGTAGATTGAAACATTCCAAATATCTAGGACTAAGTAGTCAATTTCTTATTTTACACATTTTCCTTAATTATTTTGTAGGCATCTAAAATGCTCTTGAGCACTTCCACCAGATAATGAGCAAAGACAGCACACACTCACAAAGAGGCAATCCATTTGACTACTTGTCAGTTGCAGCACTGAACAATCTATTTCCCACTGGACAACAGATGGGTTACGATTCATTAAACTCATTGACTTACTATGAACTCTTTTTGATTTCCCTAGGTAATCCTCTCCCCCACAAAAATGTTAATTGAGCCAACACGTTGTAAAAATCAGAAGTTTGACGAAGATCTTTTTTTTATTCCAAAAAATAATTTTAATGATGATATCACGATTTTTCATATTGACCAGGACAGCCTAAATGAAGTTCCCTTCAGCTTGACTAAACTTTAGAAGGGCTCCCTCCTGCCTATAGGTCTCCTTTTCTTAGAGCATTTACTTTAGAAAACTTGCAATTCTTAAGTTATTTATCCGCTCTTTTGAGATGTAAATGTTCTGCACACAGAAATGTCTTTCTTAAGAACTTGTGAGCCATCCCATTGAAATGTAAACATCAAAAAAGACAGGGGAGGGGAGCAGAGCAAGAGGGCCAAATAGACACCTCTAGTGATCATCCTTGGCAAGAACAGCAGGAACATCAAAGTCAACAACTACCCACACCAGTGATCACTTTCAGACAAGTGAACAATCATACTAATACTTGTTTTTAACATTATATCAAGGAAAGAGGCACTGAAAAGAGCAGAAAAGACAGTCTTGCTTCGCCTACGCCACCTCTCTCCCATCCCCAGGCAGTGCCACAACCAGCATGCCAGTGGAGAGAGAATCTGTGTGCCCAGGGGACGGAGAGTGCAGTGACTGTGGGACTTCACATTGAAACTCAGAGCTGCTGTGGTACAGGGGAACACAGCACAGGACAGAATTCTGCTGGTGCACACAGAGGACCTTTCTATTTTGAACAAGTATGTGGTGCAATTTTTTTACAGTATCAGATCATGAGCTGGGAAAGATTTAGTAACAATATAAATATAATTCTCATCCTACAGAGCTCACAATGTGTTCAATAAATAGAAATGAAAATACACAAAGAATTAGTGAAAAAGTAAGGATAACAGAGGTTCTACGAAAGGAGAACTCAATTGGCATTTGGAAATGGTCTATAAGTAAAGATCATCAGTTAACACTTTTGTGAAATCAAAAGTAATATTGTACAAAGAGCAACTCTGACTTTGCTACAGACTGCTCTGTGACCTGGAGCAGGTAACTTAATAGCCATGTACCTTGGATTTTTCATCCATGAAACGGGGAGAATAGTTGATTTTACTAGGTGATAAGACATAAAAATAGCCAATAATTATAGGGTACTTTTGATATGACAGTTGTAAAATACTAGATGCTTTACATGTAATAAATCAATTAATTCTCACAACAACATTAGGTGGTACTATTGCCATCCCTATTTTACATATGAGGAAACTGAGGCAAAGAAACTTGATCAAAGTAATCACCTCGTAAGTAGCCGATCTACAGTGAGAGCAGTCCAAGCACTAGATTTACTGCTTGCTTCACTAATACATCTGTGAAAGTGTTTTCAAACTGGAAAAAAAAAAAAAAGAAAAAGAAAAAGAAATATCTGGAAATAAGATAAATATAAAAAGAAATGAATGTCCTCTATGAAAAAAAAAAAACTGGTTGACTTCTGAAATTTTTGATTTTATGTATTCTGGTATGTAGGGAGTAATAAACATAAACTCTATAAATTATGTTTTCCTGATATTCCTTTCAGTTTCTACATTCTAAACGATCACTTATTTGTCTCCTTCCTTCGTACTTATTTGAAAACTCTGCTTAAATTTCTACATTCCTAGATCAGAAGCATAATCTCTTGATGAATGTTTTTCTTATAATGTTAAGAAGGACAGATGGAAATTTGTGCTTTTTCTCCACTGAAAGCAAGGGAGAGAAAAGCTAAGAGCTGTGAACCTTTCCTTTTGTTTATTCTGCCTGGCCACCGGCCCATGGCAGCCTCTCTGATTTCTCCCTGGGAGTCTCAGCCGCAGCTACTCTGAAGGTCAGGGCTGTGCTCCACACATCTGTCACCATATTCCTCATGATTTTTAGGCAGCAGAACCCAGAGGGATGGTAGAACTGAGCTGGCTTATTGATAAATATTGATAGCATGTATGAAAATATACTAATGTGTATAATCTAGTTCTGCTATTTTGAGATTTCTGTTCTCTGACTCTCTTCTCTCTTGCCCATTGCTTTTCAGTTATTTGCATAGTTGGTAACACTCATCCTGAAAAATAAGCAAGGACAAGAGAGTTATGCAAACTTAAATTAATCCATCCAGTTACAGTTGAATGCAAAGCTCTGATGGGGCAGACCTGGAAACTACAGACATCTGCTATCTGACTTTTCAGCCTAGGACTATGGGTAATTTTCCTCTCTTTTTTGCATTGTTCTATTCTTAGCATTTTTTCTACTGAGCAAGTTTTTCTTTTGCAATGACAAATAAAATATTTTGAATAACACCTTGAAAATAATATTAAATCTTAACTTCAAGTTTCAGAAAAATGTTAACTGTTCAATATCTTTCAAAACACAGGAAAAATGTATAGTTTCTTTGTGTGTTCAATATTAATTTTATCTGGATGCAAACACTGGATCAACCCTAGGAGTCCGGAAGACAGCCATTTAACTTTCCACTCAAGAGACATTAAGTTGGGCTGCTCAAAAATTGTTCGTTAAAAAAAAATAAAATAAAAATAAAATAAAAAAATTAAAAAAAAATTGTTCGTTGCTCCTATAGATTATTAATAACATTAATAGTTAGGAATTATTGTTCCTATATTTTTAAGTATAAATATTTATTGAACAACTAATATGTTCCTATCCTCTAGTATTATATAATGTGTTACTTGGCTCTAACTAAATTGTTACACCACATAACAGGCAGCAGGGTGATTCACTTTTTAAAAAAATAGATATTTATCATATATAATTTCTTATTTATTCATATATATGATCACCTACCTGGCATATATATATATATATATAGATAGATATATCGATGTCATGTCATATATATGGATACATGCAATATATAACCATAGTGCTGTGTAAGTTTAAGGCAATTCAGACAAAGAAAGGAATAACTTACAAAACACTATACACACTAGAAAATAAATGTTAGAAGAATATCTTGATATTTTTGGAGCTCAATGTTCATAAAGTGAATCATGGTAACTGAAAAGCCGATAAGTTCTAGCAATTACTCTTTTAAGTCCAAGCACAATGTGGTCCAGATTTTCTTGGTAGAGAATCTAAATACACGAATGATAAGACAGAGAGCCCTAAATATACAGCACAGGGAAGATGGAATCATACATCTACTGGGAAAATTTCAAATAAAGTACCAGCGATAGACAAAGAACCAACAAGATCATTCCTAGGGAGCCTGGAAATGTAATGATCTTAAGAAGCTGATAACAGAGGAAGGTGGGGAATAGGACAATCACTGATAGGTTGATACAGTTATATATGAGCAATGATAGGCCAGTGGACCAGCCAGGATATTCTAAGAACTCAATTTGTACTTACAAAGTCCACTGATGCTATATTTAAAATACCTGTAAGTCCCACTTGTTTCATTATAAATATTAGTGGCTTCCCAAACCAAGGCTAGTGCAGATTCTGATGCCATGAATGGAATTAGTTGCATGGCACATGTACATATCACTTAAAATACTGAAGAAACTGAGAGGAAATTGAAGATAGTGAAAGCCAGATTGGCTAGGGAAGGCTTCATGCAGGAACTGGAACCTGAGCTGGTCACTGATAAGTGGGCAGAGAGTGGCAGAGAGCAGTGATGGAGAAATCAGGGCAAGAAGTAAAGGTGTGGGAGGAGCAATGAAAAGATGTCAAGATAAATGGAAGAAATGAGGATTTTTTACATTGATGTTGGTCCAAATTATATTTGGCTTGTGCAATTTTAAATGCACTTCTGAACACAAACTCCAAGAGTAATAAAAATTATGTGGTTTTCCAACTGAAATGACACATCGATTTTGTCTATTTCAAATAAAAATATTTATTTTCAATTTTTTTTTAGAGACAGTGTCTTTCTACGTTACCCAGACTGGCCTTAAAGTTGTGGGCTCAAGAGATACTCTAGTTTTCAGCCTCTCAAGTAGCTGGGACTATAGGCACATGCCACCACACCCAGTTTTATTTATTTATTTTTTAAGTTTATAATTTAAAAGAAAATTACAGAGGCTGGACAAAGGATACAATGAAGCACACAGCCTAGGTTAGACCTGCATGTGTGAAGTCTATGTCTTTAGTTACGTTAAGCACTATTTAAATTCTGCCTAACACATTACATGGGTAACTATGAGGAGTGAGTCCAAAAGAGGGAGAAGAGAGCATTCAATAGTTCATTTTATGTGAACATTTTGTGGACAGAGACATAAGAGCTGGATTATAATTTTAAAAATCTGATGGCAGGTACAATTTGTACCAACTCCATTATGGCAAGGTCATTTATTATTCCCTATTGGGTAATATATTATGAATATTTGTTCCTTGAACCCTTGATGAATCACCATAACTCAGCATCCATATACCTTTAGATGTTAAGGAAAACTTTCGGTGGAAGAAAATTCCAAAGAATTATCAATGGCAAAGCCATACTTTCCTTGTTTGCCAGTCAACTGGGTTGAGTGTGGTTGTACACATTTCCCACTGCCCTACCACATGTATTTCTTCTGTAGTTATACCCTCTTATTCACATTATTATATTTGCCCACCTACCTTTTGCGTATCTAAATTGTGCGTAACTTTCAAGGCCAAGCTCTAAATATAGTGCCTGCATAAAACCTTCTTTGACGAGGCTAGCGTTCATTCATCACCCCCTTTCTCAAAAAACCTTTTTTTTTTTTTTTAATATCTTGAAATGAAATAAAGGATAAAGGCCAGAGAGTGCTATGGTTTATGAACCAAGGCATTCTTGGGTTAGAATCTTTGTTCTGCTATTTTCTTTAAGCTATCAGGCAAATTACTTAATTGCCCTGTTTTCCTTTTTCTCTTTGCTGGAATGAAAGCAGTAGCAATACTAGGGGTTGTTATATGAATTGAATGAGAACATTTGCCAATATGCTTTGCATGGTGCTTGACTATAAACTCTCAATAAATGTAAGATATTTTTTTGGTAGTAAAACATTAGAATTATCATTAGTCCACCAAAACAGAGAAATTTTTAGGAATGGAATGACTTTATTTTTGAGGTTCACACAAATTGCAATGCTTTTGTCTGTTAATAAAAATCCTAATCGGCCGGGCGAGGTGGCTCACGCCTGTAATCCTAGCACTCTGGGAGGCCGAGACGGGTGGATAGCTCAAGGTCGGGAGTTCAAGACCAGCCTGAACAAGAGCGAGACCCCGTCTCTACTATAAATAGAAAGAAATTAATTGGACAACTAAAAATATATGTAAAAATTAGCCGGGCATGGTGGCGCATGCCTGTAGTCCCAGCTACTCGGGGGTCTAAGGCAGAAGGATTGCTTAAGCCCAGGAGTTTGAGGTTGCTGTGAGCTAGGCTGACGCCATGGCACTCACACTAGCCCGGGCAACAGAGTGAGACTCTGTCTCAAAAAAAAAAAAAAAAAAAAAAAAAACCAAGGCTTTGGAGAGATCCTGGCCAATAAGGAGCATGGAGGAGAGCATAGGGCTTAGCTGAGCCTCTCAGATGAGCAAATGCTATTTCCTAGAACTTCTGATTTTGGATAAAAATCTTGTCATTGTTAAGAGAATTCAATAGGCATTGTTTTGGACAGCTATGCTCTGAATATTTTCATTTGAGGAGCAAATGGAAAATCCCTGTGGTTAAAATAACACGGTGGATAGAAACTCAGATTTTTTTCTGATGAAATCCTATTCATCATGTACAGTAATGATGTTCTGAATGCTGAAAGACAGCGATGGATTGGAATTCATGCTTTTGTTCTTCTATTACCAATAGCCATTTCTCTCATTCTCCCCTCCTACCTTCCCCCCGAATTTTGTATCTTTGACTTTTTGATTACTCTTTTAAGATGACCAGGTAACTAAGTCTCTTGCTACTTATGGAACTTCCAAGACAAAAAGTGGTGGCCCTTAGTTAAGGGGCCAAGTAGAGTCTTAATCAGGAAAATCTTCAACAATCTTGATCAGTTTCAAATAAAGGTAAATGATGGCAAGGTTTTGGTCTGTTAATAGGAGGCCAGTTAGAAATCTCTAGAACATAAAAAAAAGTACAGCTCTAGGGTGAAGCAAGCATTACATCTACTGAAGTCCAAGAACTGCCCAAGTCTACCAGAGGCAGGTGACAACCAAATCAATCCATCAACCGGGAAGCTCCCAATTCAAGTAGCATTATATTTGGCCTATAGGGAAGACTGTCTTCTCCAGCACTTTGCTTAGCCTCCTCCTGGGTTGCCTTCTTACAAAAAGGGAAAGCTTCCAGCTGAGCCTCAGACACAATTGTGAGCCTACTCCTTTCTCTCTCCAAAAATGATTCACTATCCAATTTGTATGAATCTAATTCCTCTCAAAAGGATTGCATGGTATTCTTGCAATATAAAAATGTTAAAATTTTACATGCATGCCTGTGGGGTTTTTGTTTCTGAGTAGTAATGGATAAAATTAACTTGCATTCTATTGGTTATTTTCATTAAAGTTCAAAACAGCACAACTTTCTCATCCACTCCTACCTCTCCTGAGGATTCTCTTTAATATCTAGTTTTTCACTAATAAAATACATTAATATAGTATTCTCAAGGGCTATTTAGAAAGCTCAAGCATACAAATAAAAACCTACCATCACCAGTTTTGTCTGTGATACACCTTTAGAGGTGTTAATCGAAGGCTTCATTTAGTATTATAACCAGTTGTTCCCACATTTCAGGGCTAAGATCCACAGAACATGTATTCCTTGGAAACACCTGTCTGGGTGGGTGCAACCACTAGCTTTACTCATTACGCGCATCTAAAAGACAAGTATGAACAATAAACAACTCTAATCCCAAATTAGAATCGTGGCCTGTGGAAATCAAAAGAAACTAAAACTTGACTCTAAAATGCATCTAACCTAGTTAATTACATAAACTTAGTGGGCTGAACCTAGAAGTTTATATATGAGTAAGAGAAGATGCAATATCAGGCAAGGGGGGAAAAAACCCTAAGGGAATTCTACAATAGAGAATCTTAATGATCTTGAGCAAGAAGTTATTCTAGTTCCCTGCAAAATATTTCTCTGAAAAAACAACCTATGCAAATAACCTAATTCCCTGCTATAGAAACTGCTTCTACAGATACCTCATATGGTGAGATCAGTAAAGACTGTGGGATTTGCCTTTTTGGCCATTTCTCCTTGTTCACATGGGCAGAAGGGATGTGAGATGAAAGTAATACTGCTTAAGTAGAATTCCCTCTTCACCCCTCTTTAATGGCCCACTTAGAGAATAATCAATGCATCTGCTTGAACAAGGACATGTTATTGATAGTTTGGCCTCTTGAAGTAGAGACTATAACATTGCTTGATTGGTTGAAATGTAGTGTTAGTAGAATAGAAAAATAGACAAAAAGAATGACAGGTTTATTGAAAATAAAAAGCAGTATAATAAACATTTGGTCCTACATTAACTCCACGCTCCTGAGCTTTTGAAGTTTGTTTGTGGATAATGTATTTTGTTGTCTTCCTTGAGGCTGTTTGTCGCTAATAGCTATTAAAATGCCTACTTATATAGTATCTTTCAAAGAGATAATACACATGCCTTTCATATACAAGTTTTATGACCTTGGCTACTTGATGACATTATAAGTGAGTATGTGTGTGTGTGTACTCATTTGTATCTGAATGTATGCATTTTTCCATTTCCTGAAATTCAACCTCCTGTTAGTTGAAGTTAGCAAGTAATTGAATTCTAGTGAAATATATACAACTCTGTCATCTTGATATTTGAGATAATTTTGGCTTTGGTATGTGAATTTTTGTGTCTTAGTAACCAGTGTTTTATAATTAAATTTATTGTGAAACAGTTATATAAAAGGTATTGAAATAATAGACAAACATGTATATCTTGGCCAACTTAAGAAATGATACATTCCAAAAGAATTGATGGCTCCTTGTTGATGACACCTTGATCAAACTTCACACCCTCGCATAGGTAAACACAGCCCAGGATTTGATGGATGTCTTTTCAGTTTTATTTACATATATCTTCTTGAACATTAGTGTTTTAAATTTTATGTAAATAGTATAGCGTTTGATACTTCTGAAACTTGCTTTCCTCATTTAGTACAAATTTAAATTTCATCCATGTCGACAGATATAGATTTTTCCACTGCTGTATATCATTCTACTGGATGGATAACCAACAACCAAAATATGTTTATGGGTGACATTTGGGATCTTCCTAACTTTTGCTATCATTAAGTTGATTCCAATAGTAGCATTGTATTTGTGCCTGTATGTGCACATGAGAGTTTATCCAAGACTCAAACATAGAAGTAGAATTTCTGGATAATAGGAAAGACATAACACTGATACATATTGCCAAATTGATCTCTAAATCCCTGCACAGACTTATATTCCTAACATCAGTGTATCCTCACCACAAACAATGTAAACAGGTTTTAATTCACATTTCCTTGATTGCTAATAAATTTGACAAAACTTCATATACATAAAACATTTGTATTTTCTATTCTGAGAATTGCTTATTCATATCTTCTCCCCATCTTTCTATGGCATTGTTTTCCTTTGAGGACAGGAAACTCAAGAGAGCCACTGACCCATAGTGTGTAGGCTTGCAAGTTCTCCTTAATTTTGAGGCTAGAACAAACTGAATGAGCACAAGGTGGTAGTTGGCTGCTATTGCAGGATAGGCAGTAAAGTTGCCCATGTACTGGACTCCTCTCTGATAAGAGGCAAAGCCATGTGCCATGATGTGGTAGGGTAGGGTATATCATGATAGCACTATTTCCCTATGATATCATGATAGCACTATTTCCCTATGATAGCACTATTTCCCTAGGATTATACTCAAGATATTTAAACTACATAGCCTTATATTTTAATTACATGGTTTCAATAAATATCCCTACCCAACCACTTAGTTCTATGAAGGTATGGGGAGAGGAAATGAGAGAGGACATACAGATGGTAATCCAAGTTGAGTGAGATATAATTAAGAAATATATAGTGTTGAACCCTGAAGTGAGAAAGAGAATTCAAAGATAAGCTTCAAAAAAGTTTTTAAAGGAAAATAAATATAACTTAAAAGTAATAAACCACTTACAGTGCTCTATGAAGTTACGTGAGGACCTCTTCCCATATCGCCCCTTAATTCACTGCCTCCAGGCTGTTTTGGACTTAAAGGTCAGACAATCCAGTTTATTAGATGTGTGTATAAAGTAAGAGTAAATAAGGTGGAGGTCAGTCTGAGTAGCTTTCCTGTGAGCAAAGAGAAGAAATATTGGTATTTTGGTCACTCAGAGCCATTTTTATAACTTATTTTTTTTTTCTTGGCTATGGTTCTGATAGGTGACAACTTGAACTGAAAAAAATGAAGATTTTTCTTTCTTACAAATGTCAGTAGATGCTAACGGCTTACTCTCCAAAAATAAGCATTAGCCTGGAAAAGTACTGGAGAGAGGTTTTTTCCTTCCCAACAAGCCAAGGAGTGGATATATTAAGACTTATTTTTTATTTGAATTGGTAAAAAATTTAAGCATCTAGGTATTTTACTATACATGACCTAAAATTTTTTATTCTAAAGTGATGTATCATAATGCACATAACTTATGAACAACCTGTAATGTCAAAAGTATAATTACGTATTAAGGTTTGAATTTTAGAATATTTTTCCAATAAAATATACTTAAATTGCAGCTACTTCACATAGGTAGTTCTAAAAGAGTATATAAATCATGATTTAGCGAGACCCTAATGTGTCTCAATGCTGGGTGGTCAGTTCGGGTATTAGGAGGAAGAAGAAAATGTCTCTATATTTTGGTACTTGACCATCTTTCTTTGTGAACTTTATTTTGCTGGCGCTTTTTGCCCCTCTCAAGGATATTTGTATCTTCATGCTGTCCCAAATCCTCCACTCCTTCCCTATTAAAGCTCTGAATCATTCAGTAAACTTGAGATAACAGTTCAGTTCAAAGCAGTATGAACTAATTCACACTAACATGAGAATGATCGGTCCTCTCAAAGGAATTTGAATTCTTAAAACATAGCTTTGGAGGTTAGGAAAATGGCAGACTAGAAGCAGCCTGCCAGCATACCACTCCCAAGGAAAGAAGTGAAAGGTGCAGGCAGCTGCCACACGTAGAAGACTGAAACAGGGTCTGCACCTCTCACCTCACAAAAATTAATACACAATGGATAACAGACTTAAACCTAAGGCATGAAACTAAGAATTCTAGAAGAAAATGTTGGAAAAAACTCTTGTAAATATTTGCCTAGGCAAAGAATTTATGAAGAGGGACCCCAAAGGCAAGGCAATCACAGCAACAACAAAAATAAATGGGACTTAATTAAACTAAAAAGCTCCTGTGCAGCCAAGGAAACAATAGGGTGAATAGACAACCTACAGAATGGGAAGATAATATTTGCATGCTATACATCCAATAAAGGGCTAATAACCAGAATCTACAAAGAACTCATGCAAATCAGCAAGAAAACATCAAACAACCACATTAAAAAGTGGGCAAAAGACGTGAACAGAACATTTCCAAAAGAAGATAGACTAATGGCCAACAAACATATGAAAAAATGCTCAACATCCCTAATCATCAGGGAAATGCAAATCTAAACCACTGAGATATTACCTAACTCCAGTGAGAATGGCTTTTATCAAAAAGTCCCAAAAGGAACAGATGTTGGTGTGGATGTGGAGAAAAAGTCCCACATTCCTGGTGGGACTGCAAACTAGCAACCTCTGTGGAAAGTAGTATGGAGATACCTCAAAGAACTAAAGGTAGACCCACCGTTTGATACAGCAATCCCGCTACTGGGTATTTACCCAGTGGAAAAGACATTTTATAAAAAAGACACTTGTACTAGAACGTCCATAGCAGCACAATTCACAATCGCAAAGATGTGGAAACAACTCAAGTGCCCATCAATACGTGAGTAGATTAACAAAATGTGTCATCTGTCTTCCATGGAGTACTGCTCAGAGATGAAGGAAAAAAAGGTGGTGAACTGATACCTTCTGTAACAACCTGGATGGAACCAGAGACCATTCTTCTAAGGGAACTATTGAAAGAATAGAAAAACACTTCAGGTATTCACCACTAAATTGGAACTAATGGATCAATACTTATGTGCATATGTGGAAGTAAAACTCAAGGGAAATCAAGCAGGTGGGAGGAGAGGATGGGTAAATACACACCTAAAGGGTACAATGCACACTATCTGGGTGATGGACACACTCATAACTTTGACTCAAACTGTACAAAAGCAAATTATGTAACCAAAACATTTCTGTCCCCTTAATATTCTGAAATTTAAAAAAGTTTTGATAACCTAATTCTTATAATTCAGGCACATTAAGTACAAAATTCAATCAATATTTGGTGAGATATTTAGAGTGAACGGAGAGTATTTAGAGTCATCACTCCCTTGGGAATTGCTTTTCATAATCTCTTCCCTTCCACTAACGGAAACTTTAAAAATTCTCTAACATCTGCTTCCCATGCAGTGGTAGCTATATCCACAGAGAGCTTTGCATATGGGCATATTTTTATATCAAAACTGGTATGTCGGGGCTGCTTTTAGAAGATAAAAATCACTTTTGAAATGTTTGTGTTTATTATTATCTCTTGTAATTAATCTTTCTGGCTTTGTTCTCCTGATTGGAGTTGATAGGGAAGGGATAATTAGTAGACTCTGAAAAGAAAACACTTCATTTTCTATGTTCCCTCTCATTCTGTCTCCACAAATAAATATATAAATGGGAAAGGAAGGATGAAAGAAAAGCAAAAACAGCATACATATCAGAAGTAATTATTCATCCTGGGTCCTGACATAGAAAGAAACCTTTTAAAAAAGGCTTGCCTCTGTCCTACAGTAAAAGTGAATATTAGCATGAAAGGATGTTACGTGCAAAAGCAGTGAAAGATTAACCTTGAAGTTAAAAGAAAATGGAATCGAGTTCCCATGTGATCATAAAAGCATGCTAGACACAATTACTAATTCTGGTCTTCTAGGCAGTGATCACCTGATTCTTGAAATAGTTTTAGGAACAGCAGTCTGTGGTTATGAATGATCATGAAATCTAAATTATATTGATTCATAGTCCCATGATTCCATGCTTACTCTGTTTGATGACAAGAGGAACTATTCTTTGACAACACTGGAAGATGTTGTTGATTAGCATGTCCTAATTTTTCTCTATGTCCTGCTGGAGGTCACTGATCCAGAAGAAATAGAAAATTATTCTTGCTCACCTTCTAAAGATTCCTTTGTCTCACCCAAGCATTCTTATTGATTGACTCCCATTACTATGCTCACACTGAGGTCCTACAAACCAAGCCTATCTTTTTTCCCTTCTGGCCTATTTGGCTCAGAGTCGTCTTTGCATGGGCAGAATTGAAAAAGAAATGTGGGTTCCTACTTCACTTCTGTCTTCTCAAGGATCGGAATTCTTCCAACACACCATTTACTTCTTAAAGGAGAAACTTTTCCTTAAAGCTGCTCTTTTTAAGAAGCAATCTGATGTTAAGCAAAGCTTTGGTCAGTGAACTCCATTCTCAAATGGAATGTATAATTCAGTCAGTCATTTGTTCACAAAGACTTATTAGGCCCCCTAGTATATACCAAGCACTAGATTAATTGCTAGAGCAAAGGGAATGAACAAGAGAGACAGTCTCACTTCTTATGAAGCTTAGCACCAAGACAGAAAGACTTTGAATAGTAATTATAAGATTGAAGATGTTATAATGTGGGAAGTATACATGCCATCAGAGTGTACACAAGGGACCAGTGAAGGCCTTTTGGAAGAAGTGGCATTTAAGCAGAAATCAGAAGGTTTAGTGAGAATTGGAAATGTTAAAAGTTTCCAAATGTTAAAAGGAGGGATTATGCAGAAAGAACAGCTTATATGAATTCTGTGAGGTGACAGAGAACATGAGTCACTGGCAGAAAAACAGTTCCTTATAGCCAACAAGTGCTAAGGGTTGAGGCTTTAGAAATAGACATGATTCACATCATGGGAAACTTTATAGTAATGCCAAAGATTTGGCCTTTTTCCTAAGGGTCATGACATGTTTAAGTTGGAGAGTGACATTTGCATTTCCAAATTCTCTCTGGCTATTATTGTAAAAGCAGATTTGAGAATTGCAAGATTGGTTGCAAAGAATCAGTTATGAAGTTATTACAAACCTCGGTTCCAGCAACATGGCAGAATAAGATAGCAGGAAAAAACCGTTTAAAATATCTAGACATTCTGAAAAGAAAAAATAGTTTAAGGAAGTATGTGTGGTCATAAGAAAGACAGATGACAGAAATGAAGGAGCTAAAATCCCAAAGAAGCCAGCTGCCTGAGGGAGTTTACATGATTTAGTTATTCACAGGCTTGGATTTCAATGCCCAAGCAGGGATAAAGGTGTTGTCCAGAGCCTGAAGGAGATAAGAGATTGGAACTAAGATCTCAAAGGGCTACAGCCTGAAGGAAAAGGTGAAATAGATAAAATTCTAACCATCCAACAGATGGACACAAAAAGAAACTTTGATTCCTTTTCTTAAGTTGGCCTTCAGTAGGGATGTTCTCATCTGGAAGTTTTAATTTCTGGGCCTTCATCTCACACAGATTTGGAGTTCATATTTATACTACCAATCTGGACCAAGAACACCCAGGAAACCAACAAAAAATTCACCTGTAGAAATGTTCCCATAACCCATACCACAAGAAATATTCATGGAAAACCAAAAGACTGCTAAAGATAGTCTCAAGAACAAACTTTGAAATTTTAGAAGAAAGTAGTCTACTATGGATGAAAATCAGTGGACATAAGTCCACACATAATACAGAAAGAATTCAGAAAAAATGACATTGTAGAAGGGAATATGAAATGAATTAGGTATAAATAACATAAAAGGAACAGACTCTAAAAATAAGACACTAATAAAAATGATAGAGGAAATTTAGGGAGAAAATCTAGGAATGAAAGATACAGATACTTAAGTCAATAGGCAGGTTAAAAATTATAATAAAAATAGCTATGAAGAAAATTAGCTAGAATTTGGATATAAGAAAATTACTCAGGATGCAGCATAGAAACCTAAATAACACAAAAGAAAAGTTAAGAAAAATAAAAAGATGGAATAGATAGAGAAGATAAACAAAATATAGAATAAAAGATCAACATATCCAATATGATATGATTTGGCAGGTCCAACATAAGGCATACATATCTGCTTCTTAGGTAACTTAGATGTGCATACAAATTTTGGAACCATTGCACTATTAGATGTAGTCCTTTCTTTCTTGCTGGGAGCTTCCAAATGTCATAGGAAAGAGGCATAACAATAAAGAAAGTCAAGTAAATATGAGCTACCACATAATGTCAAGATCTTGGAGATTGCAAAGGAAGAAGCAGGCTCCGTAGCTAAGAGTGCTCTGTGATGGCTTACTGTACAAAGATGGATGACCTTCACTGAGATTCCATAAAGCAGGAATGAGATGAGAAAAACTATGGAGTGAAAATGACAGTGATTTCAAATGAGATGAATATTTCCTGGTTTTGATAAGCGTACCATGGTTGTATAAGATGTTAACATTAGAGGAAGCTGGGTGAAGGGTATACAGGAACCCTCTGTATTATCTTGCAAATCTAAAATCTAAAAAAGTTTTTAGTAATTGTATGAATGCATGAGAGTGTGCGTCTGTGAAAGTCTGCATGAAAGCTTATATGTATTTGTGATAAAGAACACAGCTGTCAAGGAGAAAATGAGAGCACTGTTGTAGTTCTCCTGTTACGACTGAGGTAATTGATACACAAAGAACAGGAGTTTGTCCAAAGTCACACAGCCAGTTAGAAGCAAAGCTGTAAGTAACCCACTCCAGTGCTCCTTATATAAAATAAAACAAAGAGGGTGAGCTTGAAAAGTGGGACATATGAGTGGAAAGTATTTAGGACCAAATATGTTGTTGGTAAATTTATCCTCATTATTTCAGACTGTAAGTTATACCATGGGAAGCAAACTTCTAAAAATGATTTATGTCAAATTTAACAAATTAAGAGTTAAAATATATTCTTCCCCATAAATACATGCAGGATGATTTACTTTACCATATGCAAATAATGTTCTGGTTTTAATCAGCAACATATTGCATAGCAAATGCTAATCTGTGACATGGTCCATTAAAATTAATTGGTAAACATGACTATTTTTAGAACATAATTGCAACATTTATTAATGAAGGCATGAAATGGCTTTCCATACTATTCTGTCTGCCAATGGGAATTTCATAAAGGCATTAAATAATGTCATTACAGGGACCAGGGTTGAGCCCTGATTGTTACATTTTAAAATGCTTTCAGTTTCTTGAATGGAGATTAGGGATGATATAGGTTGAAAAAGTCAATGTAAATACGCAGCAAGGAAAAATATATGTTATATAAAATGCATGTGTATATATAATCTGTAGATTTAATCCTCCTTTGCTTGACTAGTCACTGAAATATTCTAAAAAATTTTACATATTTATATAATAGCTATCACATATAGAACTTTCTATGTGCCAGGTACAATTTTAAGCCGTTCGGATGTATCAACTCATAAACTACAGGAAATGCCTGATTTGCCAAGTAATTAGTTGATAGACGACATCCCCATTTCCTGTGCACAGGAGAAGTATTCCTCTTTCTACTTGGTGGAAGAGTGTTAGTAGGGAATAAGTCCTGTGGAGCCAAAGGAGGCAGTAAAAGGGAGCAGTGAATGAGCTAGGGTGTGGGGAATAAATGTGCTCTTTAGAATAGGCTAGTCAAGAAAGCCCTCACTGAGATGAGACTTAGTTGGTAGAAAGCCAGCCTTGTGAATTCTGAAGGAAGATAATCCCAGTCAGAGGGAACAAGACAGGAGCTGGCCTGGTGTGCCAAGGAAACAGCAATGAGCCACAGGCTGGGTGGGGCATGGAGAATGAGTTGGGGAGACAGAGAAAAGAATAGAGCAGTTCAGTTGGGGAATGATGGGGGGGAGGTGGTCTTGACTTTTTGTAAGCTATCATAAGGACTTTCATTCTTGCTTTGTGTGAGATGGCCAAACCTGGGAGAATTTTGAGCAGCACGGTGGCATGAACTTGCTTACGTTTTGCATGGTCACTATGGCACTTCTGTCGGGAAGAGACTGTACAGAGGCAAGGGTGAAAAGAAGGGAGGCCAGTTAGACCACTGCAAGTAGTTACGAGAATGTGATAGGAAATGCTGATGGTTCTACCAAAATAGAAGCAGTTCATAGGTCAAAGTGTTGATTTGCTGAAGGATTGATTGTGAGGCATTGAGAAGGCAGTTTTATACATATAGATACATTAACACATCAGTCAGATACCAAGTGGAAATCTTCAGAAGAGAGTTGAAACTGGGAGCAATGGTTAACTTTCAAAATATGCACAATCCTGAAGAATTGCAGGATGGCCAGAAAACACTGGGGAAGGTTTATTTATATATTATAATAAAATCAAACTGGTGGAACATGGAGCATTTGGGGACAGGGTATGAGAGTTTTGAATAGGCTGCTTGAAGGTGAGCTGAAATTTTCACTAGGACATAGGGACCTAAAAAGAGAAAGGCAAGGAAGCGAGGATCGAGAAGAGCACAAAAGACAAACTTCAATCACTTTAAACATTGCTCTGAAAGAGAAAAGTTTTGTGGGTGTTTTTTTTTTTTTTTTTTTGTCTTGTACCTCTGAAGGCCATGGGCTTCTGCCTCATCCACTTTCCAGAATTCACACTAATACTAGTAATTCACCTTCTGGGGATCTTTGGTCTCCCAAGAAACCAATAGTTTCTTGTAAATTGTTTCTATGGATAATTCCAAACAATGCTCATCTTGAAAATATGGCACTGCCTGGATTTTAAAAGCTAAATCATCCCTAATTATATCGTTTTGTTTAAATTTCAAATTTCAATATCTCTTGCAGCTTTTTCCTCATATAGCTGCCACTAATCCTTAGAGGGCACAGGTTCACTGCAGATAAAGGAGGGTCATGGGGTTACAGGGGTAGGAATCGAGTGCTCCACCACTGCTAGGTTTTGTGACAACCGAGTCCCACCTTCAGCCCTAATGTCCTCAAAACTTCTGTTTTTCATTAATGAATTAATTAGAATTTTGTGTGGGGAGAATGGTGTGACACCTCTTGAGATAATTGGAGACATCCTGGGGAGTTGTAGAGTCAGGAATCTCTTCTCTGAGATCGTGTCATCTGAAAACTGAGAAAATTGACACAAGAAAAATAAATGACATATAGAGTCTTAAGCAACTGGGGGGGAAAAAGTCTCCATTGAGAAGGTAAAAGTGAAAGCACAGATAATCAATGATATTGAATTATTAACCCAGTTCTGATGGTCATCTGAACAACTTAAAATAGTCATATATGGGCTGACCTTGTTCCAGAAAGAACTCATGGAGACTGGATCTAGGCGGTATTATGCAATCACTTTGCCTTGAATGTATAAGCGTTTGGGAGGCACAGTAAGGAAGGCCCCTAATTTTCCGGCAGAGATGATGGAAGGATGGTTATTATCAACCTAGTGCTGCTTCACTTATTCCCAAATGTAAATATGACTCTCCATTATTCATGGCAGTGTATTAGGGCTTATATTTCACTCTTCACTCCTCCACCACAGTGCCAGGCAGAACCCCATACAGAATGAATAATTACTAAACTGGAACATGATTTGCAAAGCTGTAGACTTTTATTTTGATGCCCTCTGGCAAATGTCATAAAAAATCTTAACAGTTTAGACTGTTTTGAGGGCTTGCTTTTGTTAAGACTTCAACCTTGTAGTTGGTCCACCAGGTTTTTAGCCTAGGTCAAAATCAAGTAACACAAGTCAGGCAATGAAACTAACTTTGATGCTAAGGAAGAAAGGAAAGGGGACCATAACCCAAACCCATGGTTAACCCCAATAGTCATTTGATGAACATAAAATCCAGGAGAAAACATAATCAGATGGTCAACTTATGCCTGATACTGGCCAACCTCCCACTTCTTGCCCTATCCGCCTCTCCTACAGGGCTTGCTATTCTCACCTTTAGCCTGAGAGAAGATTGGATGACAGAATAGTGAGTTGTGCTTTATAATCATAAAAGGTTTTGATTTAAAATCATAAAAATCTTTATGGGTGATGAGAACTCAAAACATAAAAACTTTACAATAGAAAAAAATCTTAGTATCATCCAGTCCAACTTCTTCATTTTACAAATGAGAAAAGTAAAGTCAAAGGGAAAAGAGTGACTTGCCTAAGATAATAAAAAAAAGTTAGATGGAATGCCACTATACAATAAAAAGGGAGGAACAATTGATACTCAAAACAATGTGAATGGAGGATGTATGTTTCCAGGGAATTATGCTAGTGAAAGAAGCCAATCTAGAAGTGTTACATGTTATATATAATTTATTACAACTTTCCTGAAATGACAATACTATAGAAATGGAGAACAGATTAGTGGTTGCCAGGGGTTGAGAGAGGTAGGTAGATGTCCCTATAAAAGGGCAACAGGAGGGATTTTTATGGTAATGAAGATGTTCTCTCTTGGCTGCATCCATGCCAATATCCTAGTTGAGATATTATACTATAGTTTTGAAAGGTACTACTAGGAGAAACCAGATAAAGACATATAAAGGATATATGGGATTTTTCTGTATTTCTTAAAACTGAATGTGAATACATTTCAAAATAAAATGTTTAATTTTTAAATAAAAGCATGTTTTAAAAAATGTTTACACTCATTCATAAAATGTCCTATATCTTGATTTGGTGATGGTTACAAGGTTATATAAGTTTTCAATATTATCAAACTGTATTTGGACGCTTGTAGGATACAAATTTTTTCTCAATATAAGAAATATGTGATTGTGAAACTGTAGATATTTGTAGCAATATTGTTTCTCCAGCATTTGGGCTTCAGATGGAAACATGCATAAATGTGTTTCTGAAAACATTTTCCTCTGACTTGCTTTCTTAGGGCAATAACATCCTGTTTGTATATCACCACCATTACCCCAAAGAGCAAGTTAGAGACAGAACAGGGTCTATAACATAGATATTATGACTCTTACAGAGTGCCTTCCCCAGGACTGGGATGAAGTATCTCAAAAATGGGTTCAATTCATGAGTTACACTCCACAGGGTTGTAGACTGGTAAGGTAGCCCTGAAATAAAACAAGAGGGTGCAACAATGTAAGCATGCAACCAAATGTCAGTAACCTTTGACAGTGGCTACTAAAATAGATTTCCGGTGGGCCTGAAGCTGGGACTACTAAGCAGGAAGTTTGCTCATGAAACTAACCTGGGAGATTTACCTTCAATTAATCCAGGTTTGTCTCAGTGTGTTGGTTGTGTCACCAATTATTTGCACCAATTCCTAGGGAGCTATGTAGTCAGACTCCAGAATAGTTTGGAGAATGAGAAAGGGAAGGTTTTGAAGGACCTGAAGGGCTTTAATCTTAACTGAGTGATCTTGCTGGGGATTTGTAGGCCATGGAAGCTTTCTCCTTTGCCCAGGTGGCTGCTGGATCCTCTATGTGCCCATCTGTGGCAGTGTCTCCTTTTCCTCCTGCCCCTCACACATCACTACCTCTTCCTGATACCTGTGCCAGAATCACTGCTGCGGTTCAAATGTAAAAGGGCTGGTAGGGTGACAAACTCATCCTGGTTTGCCTGAGACTATCTCAGTTTTAGTGCTAAGTGTCCCATGTTCCAGGAAGTCGTCTTGGTCCCAGGCATACCAAAGATGGTTGGTCACCTTAGGTGCTGGCCAAGGTCAGATCACTAGAGAAGGTCGTGTGCCAGTAAAAGGTTTCCCATGGTGTTACTTAAGCCGATGAATTCACCCCAGTACAGGCTGAGAAACAGGATTTTTATTACCTACACTGAAAGTAGATCTATCTCAAGGGAAGACTCCTATCATCCTGTTCATTGAAACTGACACATAAAGCCAAATACCACTATAATTTGCACATAAAACTAAATACCACTGGAGGGCTAGCTGTGGCAGATCAGGACATTCTCTCCTCACAGGGAGGCTTCATGCAAACATAAGCAATTGGCAGAAATTTTTCAGGTGAGCAGGAAATCAGAACAAGGAGCCTGAACTTTATGATCCATGACAGTCAGCTGAAGCAGAAATAACAGTTCGGGGGTGCACACACATATTACACCACTCTTTCATACCTCTCAACTGAAAGAAATGTTTCATTAAACAATTATGTTCATAGCATATGATACCCTCGGATATTTCCTATTTTATTCTATTCAATTTTTTAAAATGGTCATTTAAAAACATTTGAGAAGCACCATGATCAAGCCTAACAATCATGTTCACAGCCTTTCTCCAAACAGGTTAAATGCCAGTGGATTAGGTTTTAACTACCTAAATTGCACTCACTTTCCCACTCAGTCTCCTGTACACTCAGGTCCTTGTGATTGAAGTTGGGCATTAGAACTCTGCAATTGACATTTCAGATGCAGGTTTAGCCCTAGCTTTATGCCTGCATGCCGTGTGTGTGTGTGTGTGTGTGTGTGTGTGTTACTAGATTGCCTCTCATAGAGACACATTCTTTCTGAGTTTCTGGGGAATATGTCAATCCTGCCCCCAAGGAATATCCTAGAATTGTTAATAACTTATTTTCTAGGATTTGACAGGTAGCCAAGTGTTTTCCCACATTGTATTTGGGTACCCATCTGTCTCAGTCTGTTCATGCTACTGTAACAAAATACCACAGACTGGGTAATTTCTAAATAATAGAAACTTATTTCTCAGTTCTAGAGTCTGGGAAGTACAAGATCAAGGCATCAGCAGATGGAGTGTCCGGTGAGGGCTCACCCTCTGCTTCCAGGATTGTGCCTTGTTGCAGCCCTCTGGAAGGGATGAATACTGTGTCTTCACATAGTAGAAAAAAATGGAAGGGCCAGGAGTTTCTTTGAAGCCTTTTTTATAAGAATGTTAATCTCATTCACAATGGTTGAAGCCCTCATAACTTAATCAGTTCCCCTAAACCCCACTTCTTAATACCACCACAATGGGGATTAAGTACCAATATGAATTTTGGAGGGGACACACATTCAAATCATAACATCATGAAATAGATCAAGCAAGTATTATTGTTTTGAAATTGTAGACAGATATAGAAACTAAGGTTCATGGAGATTTAAGGGATTTGCCCAAATAGCACAGACAATGAATGACAGAGAGTCTATCCACTAATAGGATCAGCACCAAGATGGCAGAAGGAAGCCTATATAAGACTTTGTATTTACCCCCAAATAAGTATCTATCTTGGCATGTCTTTGGTCTTCCCTCCTCACTTCTCTCCAAAGAATACCCTTTGTGCATCAGGTCCTTGTTCTGAGGAAGGATGGCAGGAGAAGCCAATATGTAGGTAACCTTCATGTTCCAACCCCCTTTCCCATGTCAGCCATCTTCTTTGTTGTCTTACCTTTGCTCTCTTCCACTTCACCCCTCTCTCCTGCTACTCCACTCAGTATCCTACCTCAATTCTCCTTTACTTCCCTCTCATCTGTCTTTTCATTTTTTTCTTCTATCCTCATCAACCTCTAGTTATGGAACCATGGTCAAGGACAGCACTTTCCAGTACAAAAGATGATCTAAGCTCACTGCAAACCATCATCGATTTATAATTTATGTGTGAGAGGCCACATGGAATTTTCAAGATGTCCCAGAAGAAATGCCATATGTACTCTGAGCTAGTTCAACAAAGGCCCACTCAAGATGGCAGGCAAACCATTTAGTAAATTATCCTGAGCTACCTTCTTTCTTGTCTCCTACTCTTGTCTATGATACCTGGTCATGCTCACAGCTTCCCAACTTAGCTTAAATCTTTAGGTTTCTAGTTTTCTCCATCAGAGTGGCCTCCCCTGGGGAGAGTTTATTATTGCCCATCCCACCACTACATCCAGGAGATAAAACAAAGCCTATGTTCAACTTCATTCTCCTCTTGTTAACTGAATGCATCCTAAAATTTGGTTTTTACAACTTTTGTGCTTACCACCCTGGCTTTGTAGTGCCATAGGTCTTCAATTATTATTTAGAGATGAAGTCTTGCTCTGTCACCACAGGCTGGAATGCAGTGGTATCATCATAGCTCACTGCAGCCTCCAGTTCCTGGGTTCAAGCTATTCCTCCCACCGTTGCCTCATGAGTTAGCTGTGACTATAGGCACCAGCCACCATGCCCAGCTTGCCTCCAATTATCTTGAGGAGAAATAAGAAATTGAGAAAGTAATGTGAGTTTTGACATATAATATCGTAAGTCATTTTCACGGGAGAAGAATTAAGTCATCAAGTTAGATTATAGTCAGTTTTCCATGTATTTGTGGGTTCAGCATCTGTAGATTCAACTAACCATGGATCACAAATATTCAGAAAAAGATGGTTACATCTGTAGTGAAACTCTACAGACTTTTTTGTTAAACAATAACTATATAACATTTACATTTCAGGTATTATAAGCAAATCTACAGATGATTTAGGAGGATGTATGTAGGTTATATGCAAATACTATAATACTTTATATAAAAGACTTGAGCATCCATGGATGTGTTGGTATCCTCGGGAGGTCCTGGAACCCATCTCCCATGGATACTAAGGGATAACTGTATATTAGTACTCTGCAAATTCAATTTAACTGTCTAGGAAATGTTCTTTTAAAGGACCATAACTATAGCATTTGTAGACTAGGGAATGTTGTATGATGAATCTGAACATATAGTCATCAAAAATGCATGTGGAAAACATGCAGACTGTACACTAACCTATATATGGGGCCTTTCAAGTGCCAGGAAGCTTTGTTGGTGTGCACATTTACATTGTTAATTGATTAATAACATTTTTAATGCCCAAAGCAGAGAAAGCATTGTTCCCCAGGTTTTGGCTTCTAAATGGTGATACTGTCTGAAACGCAAGCCATGCATTCTCAGGTAGGCTGCTTTCTTAGTGTGGTGTCAACTCAGTAAAGACCAGACTTAGGCTAGAGGAAATTGGGTCTCCAAAGATATGTGAAATGCAAAATATTTAGGCACATGATCTCAAAATATTTTCTGACATGGACAAATCTTCCCACATAAATGAGGCTACAATTAAAAATTCCAAGCTTGCCTCTGGTCTGAGCATATATAAACCGGAAATTTTTTTTCTAGAAAACCAAAAATTTAAAAACAGAACTCTTAATCCTCCTGTGTCTTGTTGCAATTTAACTTATATCCCATGCATCCAGTAGGGCATAGTGGCTAAGTGTTGGGCTTTGAATATAGATATACAGAACTAATTTTGCATCCTGTCTCCTGCATTTATTGGTTGTTTATATTTCTCTCTCCAAGTTATAGTTTGTCTATCTTTAAAACAGGGACATAGAAATAAATCCACACTTACAACCAACTGATTTTCAACAAAAACACCAAGAATATACATTGGGGAAAGGATATTTTCTCTAATAAATGGTGCTAGGGAAACTGGATACCCAAATGCAGAAGAATGAAATCAGACCCCTATCTTTCACCACATAAAAAATCAACTCAAAATGGATTAAAGACTTAAATGTAAAACCTGAAACTAGGAAACTATTAGAAGAAAACATTGGGGAAATGCCACAGGACATTGGTCTAGGCAAAGATTTTTTTGGATAAGACCTCAAAGGCACAGGCAACAAAAGCATAAGTAGGCAAAAGGGATTACATCAAGCTAAAAAGGCTTCTGCACAGCAAAGGAAACTCAATGAAGTGAAGCGACAACCTACAGAATGGGAGAAAATATTTGCAAACTATCCATCTGACAAGGGATTAATAACCAGAATATATAAGGAATTCAAAGAACTCAATAGCAAGAAAAAAAGAATCCAACTGTAAGATGGGCAAAAGGCCTGAATAGACATTTCTCAAAAGAAGATATACAAGTGGCCAATGGATATATGAAAAAATGTTCAACATCGTTATTATATCAGGGAGATGCAAATCAAAACCACATTGAGATATCATCTCACCCTGGTTAGAACAGCTATTATCAAAAAGACAAAAAATGACATGCTGGTGATGATGCAGAGAAAGGGGGGACTGCTCATACATTGCTGGTAGGAATGTAAATTAGTACAACTATCATGGAAAAATGGTATGGAGGTTCTTCAAAACCTACAAATACAACTACCATAATGATCCAGCAGTCCCACTGCTGGGTAGATATCTCTTTGATATACTGATTTCCTTTTATTTGGATATCTGCACTCCCATGTTTATTGCAGCATTAGTCACAATAGCTAAGATAGGGAATTAAGCATCCATCGCAGATGAACAGATAAAGAAAATGTGGTATACATACAGAATGGAATATTATTCATTCATAAAAAAATGAAATTCTGTCATTTGCAGCAACATGAATGGAACTGAAGGGTCATTACGTTAAGTGAAATGAGCCAGGCACAGAAAGACAAATATCATGTTTTTACTCATGTGGAAGATAAAAAAGTGGGCCTCATGGAGGTGTAGAGAGTAGAATGGTGGTTACCAGAGGCTGGGAAGGGAAGGGGGGAAGGGGGTTTGAGGGATCAGAACAAGTTGATTAATAGGTACAAAAATAGAGCTCAATATAAGGAATAAGTTCTAGTATTTGATAGTGCAGTAGGAAAATCATAGTTAACCGTAACTTATTGTATATTTCAAAATAGGTTAGAACAGTTTTAATGTTCCCAACACAAAGATGTTTAAGGTGATGGATATCCCAATTACCATGATTTGATCACTACACATTGTATACATGTATCAAAATATGTGTACCCCCAAAATACAACTATTATATATCAATAAAAAAGACAACCCTAATTTTAAGAACTATTGTGAAGTAGAAATAAGTTAATGTATTTGTGACTCCTGGAATATATAAGGTATTCAATAAATGGAAGTTATTTAATAGTCTTCTGTAGAAGAAAAGGATTTATGGATGCAATCTTCATTCACCTCCTAAAATACTAAAGTAGAATTTGAAATCCTACATCCTAAAATTTTTTTTTTTTTTTTTTTTTTGAGACAGAGTCTCACTCTGCTGCCCGGGCTAGAGTGAGTGCCGTGGCATCAGCCTAGCTCACAGCAACCTCAAACTGCTGGGCTCAAGTGATCCTACTGCCTCAGCCTCCCGAGTAGCTGGGACTACAAGCATGCGCCACCAGGCCCGGCTAATTTTTTCTATATATTTTTAGTTGGCCAATTCATTTCTTTCTATTTATAGTAGAGACAAGGTCTGGCTCTTGCTCAGGCTGGTTTCGAACTCCTGACCTTGAGTGATCTGCCCGCCTTGGCCTCCCAGAGTGCTAGGATTACAGGCGTGAGCCACCATGCCCAGCCCTACATCCTACAATTTTTGATCTTCCTTTTTTATCAGACCAAAAATGTTTGACTCTTTATCATAAAATTTACATCCTTGTTAATACTTTTGCATATACTTATTTCTGATTTTGGTGTAGTGGAAAGTAAGTTTGTAGACATTTCATCCTGGCTTTCCCATTAAATAGAGTGTTAATAATTTTAGGCAAGTCTCTTGAACTCTTTTCTTATCTATAAAAATAGATAATTGTAGAGAAATAAAATGGGAAAGTATGTAAAAGTGACTTATTTACCAACAAATGGCTCTATAATAGGAATTATTACATAACAATTGAATTAATAAAACTTTCAATTTTAGAAATACATTCATAAAGATAATGCTTTCTTGAAACACTGTTTGCAAGCCTTAACTAGTGGACCTCTTTAATAAAAACATATAATCTGCAAACCTCTTTAGGGAATTTTTTAAACTGTTAAGGCATTTTTTTTTCCTGGTAAGAAGTAGAAAAATATTAAGTCTTAAGGAAAAACATGGACATGTTTTATTCAAGATCATTAAACTATGAAATAATTTAACAAAGTTTAATTAAAACATAGTAATGATCATAGTTCATAAAGACAAATTTTACTTTCACCATTTAAGAGTAATATGGACATTTGATTTATTTTAAATGAGAAAAATAATTTATCAACAAATGAAATTCAGAAGTTACATAAAGATTTAATTTGGTGATTGACTAGACAAATCATGGATTAAAATTGAATAATATGGTATTTAAAATTGGTAAGACTCATTTTGATGCCCTGGTATTTAGAATTCTTGCATTTTGTATTTAAAAACTCACTTTGCTTATGCGTAGAATTTGGAGGTTTGTTGCTCAGTGACAAAAAGAAGAGGTAGTCACTACTCTTCACAACTCAAAGTATACAAACAACACCTGATGTGGATGGTCTTTATTGTCAATGAATGAAAAGTCACATTTATGTAATTCTCATCAGTACATTTTTTTCACACTGTCTTTGGGAGTCCTAGAATAATCTTGATGTGCAAATTGAGAATTTGGACCAAAGGGATGCAACTCCTGGCTCTAACAGAGATCATATTTAGGCTCACTTACAGAGTTATTATCTTTTCTACACTTGTCACTAACCAGTGTTTCAACATCAGCGTGCTTTCTATGTCCTTACTTACCTATTAGTCCATTATTACATCAAACAATATTCGATTCAGACTAGGAACAGTTTGAAACTATAACACTGAAGAGCTCCTTTCCGGTTTATAGATAAGTGATAATCTGTGAATATTGAGTAGGTTCATGTGATTTCCATTAATGTTATACAAATATGCATGTCAATATTGTGAACACACATAATCTCAAATACTACTCTTTCAAAGGAAAAACAATTATATAATTTCATCTTCCAATTCTTTCAAGAAAGAGATGGAACCAATACTGTCAGTAAGACAAGGCTGGGTTATGCTACAGTAATGAACAGCTCAAAACTTTCAGTGGTTTACCTACATAAAATTATTTCTCACAGTATATGGGGAACACAGGTCATCAAGGGGCTCTGCTCATGGTTTTTGTTCAGCCCTTGCTTCGTAATCACCACAGCGGAAGAATAAGAGTGTGACAAATCACTGTCTTCTAAAGCTGGCAACTGGAAGTGACACAGGTTACTTCTGCTCACATTTTATTGGCCAAGCAAGTTACCTTGCTTGCTTCAAGGAGGCAGGAAAATGCAACGCCCTCATATTCCTAACCAATATTGGTAGTTAGCACAGAAACAACAGAAGGAAAATTTCATAAGCTGAGACTGCAAAATGCTGTTCTTAAGGAATACTCTTCCCAACCTGACGGGTTTGGACATTCCTTTGCTGGTATTTTGTATTCTTTCTGTGCCTTTTCAATAAGTCTCCAGCTTCTCCTTCAACACTTATAATAAGTAAACATCAGTAAGTCTATCATAACTTTTCTAAGCTTTTCAAACTACTTTTTAATAGGTGTATACTCTCTAATGAGGATTCCAGCAATAAACTTAAATCATTAAGATTGAAAACAGCTGTCAACACAGATATGACCCACTTTTCAGATAATCACTGGATGTCTTTGGCTGATTGTCTAATACTACCTGACCCAAGAGACATTGTTAATAAGAATTTGGCATTTCAAGCTTATTTTATGGTCTATTATCTTTATTTTCCTGGCATGTTAAAATTAACTGTGCATCCACACTGTATGAATTCATTTACATAAAGTTTAAAAGCAAACAGAACTAATTTATGGTGTTAGAAGACAGGATAATTGTTATATTTGAGAAGGACAGGGCATAGGGCTGGTGATTCTGGATATATGTATGTTCTGTTATATGGATGCTGGTTACATAGCTGTGTTCATCTTATTAAAATGCATTTTATACTCTGTTATGTATGCAGTTTTCTATAGGATATATTTCAATATAAATTTCATTTTAAAAGAACTAACAACTTCTGTGATAGTTCTATGATTTCTATGACAGGATTTCATTCCATAGGGAAAATCAACAAGTATTTATGTTCCTTCCTCTGCTGCTACTGCTCCTTCATTCCCTACTCCCCAGTCTGCTCCACAAAGGATACTTAATACTTTCTCCAATCTATTGTGTGTGCACCTGGGGGTGAGGTGTGGAGAAAAATCTTAGAGGGTTTAGATTCACCTAATTATGCAGCCCCAGAGGTTTCATACTCATAAGTGCACGCAAAACCTCTGCAAATTTGAGAACGACCCTCGCTGAACTCTTCTTACTAGAATGATGTCGTGTCTACCCCAGATAAATCAGTGCTTGCTTCCACCTGTCCCTGAAGGTGCCTGCCCCTCCTTATGTTTTGGGTCATTTGGTTGCTCTGCAAATTCAGCTCTTCAACGGGTCAAGAAACTCATAAATTTACAGTTTTCCCAGCTTTTTGTCATTGTACGAAAGGGTGGTAGCAACACTTTCTAGCTCTCATACTCTCAAGCCCCTTGTCTTCTTTTAATCTTGACATTGTGGAAGAGACAGGCCAAAGATCTTGGAGAATGTCCCTCATGCTATTTCCTCGTGACTATTCTTTTTCAGCAGGAATCCCACAAAAGTGATGTCATGCCCTTCTCAGAACATGATATCAAGAGACACGAGGTTGGTTTGCCCCAGTACAGCTGGTATTAACTTTGATCAATTTGATTAAGGTGGAGTCTTCCAGGATCTCTACTGTGAAATTCTTTTCCCTTTGTAACTGATGAGTAATTTAGGATACTCCTCATCATCAAATGTTTAATCAGCCATTGATGATTTTCTAACTCCATTCTTCTGTATTTATTGGTTAACAGTTTTCTGTAAGGAAGAGCTGCTTCTTTCTCACCATTTATATTTACCTATCCATTTATTTTTTTCCCATCAGTATAGACTCATAGATTCTTGGTTTATTCAATAAATATTCATTAATCTATTTTAATTCTCAAATTCTAGATTTGACTAGTAGGAACCTTCTCAGGCTGGCACCTATATCCTGTTGGAATGTTCCCATTAATTTTTTTTTTTTTTGAGCAATAGTTACTTTCTGGTAAACAAGCTATTTCAGGCTAACAATCAGGTATATTCCTGTCCTGACTTTGAATCAACCTTTTCTTCAAGGAATCTTGGTTCATTTTATTGGAGAATGTTATTTAAAAATCAAGACCTAGGCACTAGATGTACTTATTTCTATTATATGTATTTTAATTCACATTGATACATCCAGTTCCAATCCAATACAATAAAGTACATTCTAGATTTCTCCCTATGTATTAAAATGTCCTCTTATCTACCAGTGAGAAACCTGGCTCTAAGTATCTTCAATATATTTACTTAAAGGATCAATTTCCTAGTATTTAACCAATCTTGCCATCAAAACCTCTGTCCCCACCTAGATACCTTTCTTAACTCACTCAAGGTCTGACATCCCACTCCACATTATTGTCCTTCTCACCCCCATAGGTTTCCAATGTTACCTTTGCAGGAGGCGGAAGGAAGGAAAGGAAAGGAAGGCTTCCTTTTTCACACATTTTAAATAGAATTCTGCATTGACTTATTTCTTTTAGCATTTTACTATTTCAATTCCATGTCTGTCTTTCTGATAAGAGGTCAGTCATTACTTGAATCATCCTGTGTTCGATGTATCATTTCTCTGTCTTCAAGATATTCTTTTTATCTTTGGTTGGCAGCAGTTTGACTATGAAGTACTTGGGTGTGGCTTTCTGTGTTTATCCTGTCTAGGGTTCATTGAGCTTCTTAGATACATGGGTTTAAATATTTCAGCAAATTTAGAAAAAATGTAGATTCTAGATCATATAACCTTCCTTTGAAAAGGGACGATTTTTGTTCTAACAGGCAATTAATTTGGCTGGACACAAACTCAAAACATTTGCTGCAGTGGGCAGCAGCTGAATCTTCAGTCCTCAACCTTCCAGATATTGCCTATTCTTAGGAATCTTGGAATCTCACTCACACGCACATACGGTATTTGGGCAGAGCTTATACCTAGATAACACAGCTCTCTTCTGTGGCTCCTTCCTTTAGGATAAACCCTCTCAATTTCCCACTGCTCTAGGAAATCAAAACTCAAATCCTCGGCTTCTCAAGCAGGGTGACATCAAGCAGGGTGACATCATAGCTTTCTGGTTAAGTTCTAACAGCCTCATGATGGATGCACTGACTGCCCTCAGGCAAAAAGTCATATAAATGCAAATGTAACATAGTGCAGTATTTTCCCTTCTAGGGTCAACCTTTGTCTAGTTTCTTCCTGCTTTCTTTTTTATTCTCCACACCTTCAAAATAATTAAAATTTATATTTCTAGTTTTTGTTACCTATGGGATTGTTAATTGGATACAAGTGATTCTGCCATTGCCTGAACAGAATTTTTGTTTCCACTGTATTTTACAAATCCTTTCATCTTGTGGCATTTGCCTGATATATTTTATTCATATTTATTAATATTTGTATTATACTTTATAAGACAGGCTTATCTTTAATACTATTTAGATCTATTATATACTATAGCCGTCTTGGGTTTTGGTTTCTTTTTACTATAGCTCCTCTTTTTTCTCTTTCTGGCTTTTAGATGATTTGAATTTTACTTTTTCTACCCTGAACTAAAGTAAATCAGTACACATATCCTTCCCCTAATAAAGCAAAATGCTTCGGTTTACCTTCTCTGTCATCCCCCTTAATGCAAGAAATAAATTATGGAATATATTTTTGAAATTTATCATCTCTACTTAGCATTATTTCATGTACCACAATATCTCCTCCTGTATTCATTTTTCTTGCTGGAATACATTCTTTATTGTCTCAAAGTAGATTCATTGCTGGCAGCACTTGTGAATCACAATATTATTTTTGTTGTCACATGTGACTGATATTTTAACTTGATGAAAATTTCTATTGTCAAAGTGACTTTTTCTTTGCACTTTGAAAATAGTGCTCAACTATCTTGCATCCACTTTCTGATGTTTATTCTGATGTCAATATAATTTTTATGTATTTTTTTGTCCACTCAATCTTCTAGGATTTTCTCCTCAACACTGATATCCTAAAAATCCTGTCTAAATATGTCTCTGTGTGTGGTGCCTGTTTTTGCAGGAGTGAGAAAGGTATTGTTCAATATTTTTGCTCAGCTGTTGGTTGGGCCGCTTAATCCATAGATCATACTTTATTTACTATAAGAAAATCCTCACATATTGAATCACTCTTCCATTATGCCTAGTGTCCCTTTCCAGAAATATTTATTAATATTGGAATTTCTAGATCTGCTATGCAGTTCTGTTGAGGTTTTTATAATATTTTTAATATCTAAGATTATAATTTGGTTCTTTTTGATAACATTCTTTCTCTTCATAGGTACAAGTCCTTTTTCATTAAGTATACAAATTATGTTTGTTTTAAAACCCCATCCCATTGGCTCTTTTTATTCTGTTTCCTTGGGTATAAATTCTTTAATTTGAGGTTTGTTCTCTCTCCTTCATACTTGGCTTTCATTGGACGTTTAGAAATTTGAGCTTGTATACTCAAGTTTGTAATCGAGATCTCTTGCTAGACATTGGTTGATATTTTCAATGCATTCTAAGTTAAACTGGAGGATGGACAGGTGAACTGCCAGGCACTGAACCTCAGCAGCTTGTCTTCTATAATTGGTTTCCCTGTTCCTCTCAGGGGCACTACCTTATTCTTCAAGCTCCCATTGGCACGGCTCCTGCCAAGAGACTGATGTACACCTCCCCTTGTGCAGGGATAACTCTGACTAATCTTGCCCTGTACTCCACTAACCACCCTGCAGGGACCAGCTCCTTTCTGCTCCTGGTATTGGGAATGAAGAACTCTTAGTGTTGTTTTCCCCTTTTGATATAGGCCTCAATTCCAAGCATTTAGGTATATTGTTTCCTTTTTCAATAAAATCCCCTTCGTTTTTCAACTTTCAGAACTTTCTCAGAGTTTCAAGTTTGACGAGGTTTTTCTTTTTGTTTTTGTGCTTGATTATGCATTCGTTAACTTATACCTTTATCATTTCTAGAGATTTCCTTAAGGTGGGGGAGGGTATGTATTCAATATAGAATTTTGAAAAAGAATTCATCATCACTTTTTTCCCTGCAGTGTTAATGTATTTTGTTATATAATATTTGATATTAACCGATATAGAAGAGTCATTAATAGAAAATGTTTTTTTAAAAGGAGTCTTTGCATCTGTCCCTTCAAAAGAGGCCTATTAATCATTTTCTCAAATGCTAATAGATCACAAGAAAGCCATCCCCCTTTTGGGTCACAAGTTAACTTTTTTTTTTCTTTTTTAACCAGCAATTTAATGTAGTGAGTTAATGCTACCAGTACAGTAAGAACTACTTAATTGTCATAATTAATTGAAGCTAAACATAATCATTGCATAATCAGGCAAGGTATATTTGGAGATGTCGTTTCATTGATTTTTCATGGTGGTTTCTCATTCCCTGAATTTAATGATAAAATTGAGCAATTCACAGGGTGCCTCTTAGCAATTTGTTCCAATTAGCCAGATTCAAATTCTGTCATGAGTCATGCACCCTGTTTCTTTAGTTACATTCCCCCAGTGTGGTCTAGAAGAGCTTAAGAATGTGTTCCCATCAATTAAGAAAATCATATTTAATTGCCAATATACACTTCCCAATTTTAATCTTGTCATTTATTTTAAAATATTTGAACACAAATCAGTACATTATATAAAATATTAATAAGTTCTTGTATACTAACTACCAAGCTAAGAAATTTAACATTGCCCATAATTTGATGTCCTGTTTGTGCCCTCCTGACGCCGCCTTCCTAATCCTCCTAGGATAATACTCATTCAAATTTAGTATTTCTATTATGTTGTTTCTCTTTAAAATTTTGTGGCACATGTGGACATACATATGCATTCTTAAAGTGCAAATGGTTTAATTAAGCTGATTTCTGAAGTTCTTATAAAAGGTATCATATTACAACTATTCTGCAACTTGCTGCCTTTTTTTTTTTTTTTCTTTGAGACTCTCTCTCTATTGCCCAGTCTAGAGTGGCTGAATCCTTCTGCCTCAGCCTCCCAAGTAGCTGGGACTACAGGCATGCACCACCATGCCCGGCTAATTTTTTCTATATATTTT
>CAUYRT010079699.1:0-28611 GCA_963574885.1 Lepilemur ruficaudatus | reverse complement strand
GGTGTCTGGCGGCGGTTGTCGGTGGGGGGAGGTGGGGCGGCTGCCCGGGACTCACAGCTCGGGCACCCGCTGCCGTGCGGTTCCAAAAAAAAAAAAAAAAAAAAAAAAAAAAAGAAAGGAAAAAAAAAGAAAATTCAGATGTCATTCTTATTAATACTCCTTTAAAACAAATGCATCTCACCTACATTTTATAAACAAATAGACTAGAAAACTTTAAAGCCAAATAGCATGTCAAAGATGATGCTGCCAATAATATTAGGTCAAGGAAAATATTTTTGGATGTTTATCTCTGATTAACTTGCTAAATAAAATGAAACACATTGTCTCACAGGAAATGAGAAGCAACAACCTAATCCCTTCAAGTGTTCTCCAAGCAACATCCACTACCTCCTTAGCTCATTTCCTTTATTTTTTAATTAATCTAGATCAAATATTTTGTATTTTTAAACTACTGTATGACATAGTATTTATTATGTTTATATGTAGTTTCACTGAGCTGCTTCAATTTTATAACATCCCTCAGAATGTTTGATAAATTGTTTCAGAAAGAAGTAGATAATGCTTTCACTATTAAGTAGGCAAAGAAAATTGGGAGTGAAAACTAAACTTAGTCAAAATTAGATAGAATCACATCTTATTGTATTACATTGCTAAGAGAAAATCAAAACCTAAAAATACACCATTGCTTATTCGTTGCGAGAACTGCAATTCCCCCTCCCTTAGTAATCCTAATCAAGTCCCAAGAGAAAGTTGATTAAAATAGGAATATAGTTCCATTGTCTCTTGTAGGAAGCATTAACTATAACATTGCAAAATGCTATTCAGTGGAACTGGAAGAATAAACAAACATGTTTTGTTGCTTCAGGTTTAGACAGTTGAAAGAAATGGCAAATACTTACGCTGCTATGGTTATAAGCAGCATATAACTCGACTTGAACATCAAAAGACTGGCATAGCACACCCAAATATTCGTTGTGAAATGCATGAGAAATAGAGAAGCCGCGTCTGCTGCTGAGAAGATTCCCAAGGCCAACTCTCCCAGAAGATCCCAGTTGACTTTCATGTAGCCCACCGTGAAGGCTGCTATGGCCCCTGAGAAGAAAGGAATCACTGTATATTACATCTTGTTAATCCACGTACGGTGAGGTAGCACACAGTTGTGTTAAAGTCCACACGGAAGCACTAAAGCATTTCCAGGCTATGGTAAAAAATGCTGACTGTGAACTTCGAATGAAAAAATCACTTGATTCAGCTCTATGAACTATACATATCTTTTTTTCTTAGAGTTTGAAATAGACCAACTGAGTTTGGGTTTCCATAAATCACAAACTGGAAAGGACCTATGATGGCCATTTTTTCTTTCCTGTTCCCTTTGCAGATGATAAAACTCAGGCTTAGAAACCTGGTGTGAAATAAAAACAAATCTGGACTTAGGAGAGGCTTTATTTGGAGGAAAGACCATTACAATAGAAAGAATGCTCTGCCTGCAGAAATCTGCAAGTGTCTCAAAATCAAACAGAAAGGGGGTTTTCTTTCATAGGGCAAAGGGAGGGGCAGGCAGAGATAAGCAGCATCTTTGCAGAGGAAGCCTGACCAGCCAGGGGAAACGGTCAGCGGGGTTTGATAGGGAAGCGTCCCACTGTGGTTAGCCTGTTCCCAGGAGGAGCTGATAAGGGGGGGCACATTCCACATTTTTTTGGTGCTTGCTCAGTGTTTAGGGGCCTGTAGGAAAGAGAGGAGCCTAAGTAAAGTTTGATCAAGATAAAGCAGAGAGTGAAAAATGGGGAAGCTGTGAACACTCGGTCATTGGAATTGAGTAACTGCTGTAGCCCCGAGTTTCCTGATCTGGGTGCCTTCTCTTCCACCACATCCTTTCCATGTGCCCTGTTACTGGTGCTCTAGCAAGGATGGCTTCTGTCTTTTTGCTCTTGTTTTTGTTTCCTTTCCTCTCTGTCACATCATTTGAAAAAATTTTTCTCAAGATCCCTGACAGATAACCAAACTTCTTTTCAAGAATTCTCTCTGCCTATTTCTTCCCCATTTGCATGTTTGATCATTCTCTTCTTTATTTGTTCATTCATTCATTCACTCATTCATTCACCCACCAAGCATTTTTGAGCTTCTCTGTGGGTAGGAAATTTTGTGTCCTTGCTTTGAAAACAGTACAGCCTAGTGGGGAAATTAGAGGAATAAATTTGCAGTTTTAATACAGTGTGATAAGGATTATAAGAGTTCTGTTCCTAACCCAAATCTAGTGGTTCTCAACCAGGGGTGTTCTTGCCTTCTCAGGGACAGGTGACAATATCTGAAGACATTTTTCATTGTCACGACTGGGAGGACATCCTGGCTTCTAGTGGGTTAGAGGCTGATAATGTTGCAGAACATCTTACAAAGTGCAGGGCAGCCCCCAACGACAAAGAATTGCCCGGCCCTCAATGTCAATAGTGCTGAGGATGAGAAGCGTCGATCCAAGCTCTGACCTAATTGACCAAGTGTTTGGAATTTTCAGAAAGGGAAACGAGAAGAATATGAGCCCAAAACAATGGGCCCTGAAATGTTCAATAAATAGGTGGGTGTGGAACAACCCAACTTTAAGATGAATATCTTCAAAGTCTCATTTGATGTGAAAGCTTTGCTCTGTTGGGAAAGTACGTGTGCATTGTTGGGCTAACTTCAAAGACGGCTCTGGGCTCTGCCCTTCTCACGTTAGGGTGCTGACAGCTGCAGCAGCCCAGGGCTCGCTCTCTCCTTGCACCTCACGCCTTTTAGAAAAGTGTTTCAAATTTCACAAAATATATTATATTTTGGGAAAGAGGAAGAGTGCATGGAAAAGTATCTAAAACCCCCAAATTATTGTAGTTTTTTAGCCAAGAAGGAAATTTTATCCAAGTAAAAGGCCCTTGAGGAGGCTTTAAGGGTGAATCCAGTAGTGGGAGCTGGAAACCCTCAATCCCCTGGAGACTTTCTCAAGACTCCACTAGGTCGCTCAGCCTTCCTGTCTTTTTCCTGTCAGAAAAAATGCAATGTCAGAAACCCACCTTTAAATAAGGATGCAGCAGACACTTACGAGCCAACTCAAGGGAAAGCAGTGAACACTCAGGTGCAGACACACCCACCAGGAAGGCCTGCCTGACCCACCAGCTCACACCTTGCCTTTCCTGCAGGGATCTTTGTCCTCTGCTGTCATCATCACCATAATCAAGGATTCCTACTTGTGAAGGGGTACCGTGTCCCTGCTTGTTACTAATGACAATGGAATAAAAGTGTAACATGCATGAAAGGCCAGGCAGAAAATTACACAGGCTAGTACAGCAACTTGGTTCTGGAGAGGAGACAGAATGGGAGGTTATAAGAGTTTATTCTGGAGTTAACTATTGTTCTAGAAGATATCTGGGTTTGGTGGGGAATGGGGAAGCTGAGTGTAGAGAACAGGCTTAAAGCAGAAGGTAACAAGCTTTGGCAAAGTCCGTATGTAGAGTTGAGGAAAGATGCAAACATTCTATTTGTCTTGATTGGGAACCTTTGAAATGATAAGGTGAGAGCAGTAGTTTTCAAATTTCTTTGACCGTTGCCTAAGGAAAAAAATATGTTTTATGTATGGACTATCACATATATGTTTGTGAACAGAGTTTTTGCAAAAAAAAAAAAATGATAAAAGCTCATTATGTTCCCAACTCCATTCTATTTTTTGATTTATAAATTCTGGCCAGCAACTCACTAAATTGAGTTCAAGATCTACAATCTATAAATAGATAGTATATATTTTAGACTGTGGGTCTCATATCCTTCTTTTTTTTTTTTTTACAACTCTTGTCACATTCTTTTTTTTTTTCCTAAACCCCCTAAAAATGTAAAATTATTAGCAGTGGTGGGCCATGCTCATAGTTTCTCCATCTTGTATTAATGGTCTGCAAACCACAGTTTAAAGACTAGAGTTGGAAGATTAGAGAAAGGAAAGAGTATTGATGGTTTAACCTTAAACCATCTGGCTCTCCATGGCCAAACCACATTTGGCCATGGGGACATCAACTTGTTCCTGTTTTTAGGCATGGGTGAAACCCTCCCTGCCATGCACACCTTTATCAACCTTTTATTATATTAGTTGCCTATTTTAAATTTTGTAACAAAACTCTTCTTTTTCAAACTCGTTAGTATTCAATGTTGAAATCACTATAACAGGGTTATCTAAGAATACAGTTTGGAAGCTGTATTGATTTATTTTGTGTTCAAGAAAACTAAATAACAAAAACAATTGGTTTTTACCTAAGATACTGCAGTATGCAAATACTTCTGGATGCATGATCCCTTTTGATCTTAAAAGGGGTATTGTGAAATAAGCTAGTAGGTATTGTTCTGGCTTTTTAAGAGAAGAGAAACTGGATTGTTAAAGTTTTAATTGATTTGCCTACTTGGCAAGTGATAGAATATGGATAAAAAAATTGAGCCCATTTATTTATGTGGCCTCTTTTTCATGAACAGTGAAAATATCACAATATTAATAAATAAGTGTCATATATTTTTCCTAACTTAGGTCTTATAATACAAGTTCTTCTTACTATCTTACTTTTTTCAGGGCTCTATAGCACCTGAATGTATTCATTAGGGTTACTTTCAAACAGGTCTACTTTTCTGCCATGGAGTATCTGAGCTACCTAGAGTAGCACATTTTCTATACATTGATAAGATAAAGCCTTGTGTACTTACCCCCAAAGGTTGCCAGGGCTTCTACCGCTCCATTATATATTGTAGAACTTTGGGATGGTGCCTTGAAATCCCACAGGATTTGAACGTAATTTAAAACCTGGTTGAAACCTGCTGTGGAAAAAGCCCACCACAGGGACCAGTAAAAAAGATGCTTTGAGGAGTAGCACTCCTTCAAATCCTGGAACCACTGCACAAAAACTCTCAAAGCCACATTGCTTGGCCTTGGGCTGTTCGACTGGTTTCCTAACTCTTTGTGATCCTTTTGAGTTTCCCCTAAGACAGCATCCTCTCGTGGTAGCTTTTGAGGAGCTTCTTGGTTGGTTTTTGCGTGAAAAAACATGCTCTTCTTAGGCATTGGTAGAAAAAGTGAGAAAAAGAAGGCCACAGAGACAGACGCCAAGGATATGACATTGAGGTAAAAGTATGGCAGGTTCGCCAGGGACACCAAGAGTTGGGCCAGCACGGAGGCTGCTGTGTAGGCCACCAGCGTGGCGCTCCGACAGTAGCCGCTCACTTTCTGATAGTGCTCCGGGCTGACCACGCTGTAAATGTAGGCATAGTAGGCCACCTCGGTGGCGGTGACCATACCATAGAAGAACTCGACAACCTGCATGGACGTCACTCCTTGGCTAAACAAGAGCAGCAGCCAGGTAATGATGAAGCTAATGCCTTGTAAGACGATGACGGGCTTGTAGCGGACGTAATCGGTGAGGACAAACACAGGGAGCAGCAGCACCAGGTAAGAGTACGTCCAAATGGGAAAGATGTCTTTTGTGATCTGCAGAATTCAACAGGGGATGTGTGAGGACCAAAACACCAGAAGTGAAATGCACCCTGGGTCTCTGACACATATATTATCAGGAAGACATGTATCAGCCCCAGGACACATTGGTCGGTCTGCAACAAAGTCGGTCTAATTTCATACTTAACATGTATTTCTGACAATACGTTGAAAAGCTATGGTAAACTGAAATTTGAGCAAACAAATTACAAAAATGACAGATACTCATAACATGTGGAGTCATACTACCAGGTGTAAAACACAGAGCAGCTCTTGCTCTTGAGTTATATACCCCTTACATGTTTTTTTAGACAGGGTCTTGCTCTGTTGCCCATACTAGAGTGCAATGGCCCAATCGTGGCTCACTGTAACCTTGAACTCCTGGACTCCTGGGCTCAAGCAATTGTCTAGCTAATTTTTAAATTTTTTTTTGTAGAGACAGGGTCTCATTATGTTGCTCAGGCTGGTCTTGAACTCCGGGCCTCAAATGATCTTCCCGCCCCGGCCTTCCGAAGTGCTGGGATTGCAAGGTGTGAGCCACTGTGCCTGGCCTGCTTCTTAAATTCTTAAAATGTAATTTGATCTGCTTGAGCTATTTAGGTTGAGAAAAGAGGTCACAGTGCATAAATTGATCTTTTTACATTTGACCGTATTTCCAGTGCAATTCAGGGCTGCTCAGGTACTGTTGCCTGTGAGCATGTAACAAAACAATTTACTCTTCTTCAAAGTCAGAATCAAAAGGTTACAAAGGATGTTGCAGTAGTGGAAGAACCTGACCATCTCTGTCTTTGATCCACATCGATCAGTGCGTGAGCAGACCACAGAGATACTGTCTGGGTGATCAGACAAATATAAAACAAACGACCAACTTGTTACTGAAAATCGGGGGAAGACGTGCGGAGTTTATCTTCTGCTCTTCTACAGTCTTGGCTTTACCATATTAGGCTGCTCTGAAGGAACCGTCAGAAACTACTTAGTGGCTCTCTTGGTCAGGTCAATTTTGGCCACAGTTTCTCATGGAACTGGTTGCCTTAGTCAATTATCTGAACCAATCAGTAGTAATGATTATTTCAGTTCCTACCAGGGGAATGCACAGTGGATAGAAGATGACGTAAAGGAGGCTGGGATGGACCCTCTTAAATCCCTGTTCTCTCTGAATTTTCAGACAACTGAAATAAACCTACAGGTTTACTAAGCCTGAGAATGTTCTTTGTTTTGCCCTAATCTGTGCCTTCACTCCTTGAGTTCCCAGGTAGACTTTTACTCAAGTGCTTTTGAAGTTTAGTAGAACTTTATTCTTGCTCTTTTTGGCTGTTAGGTGTAGTCACTAGCGTGGGAAAAGCTGCATTCCAGATTCACTTTTTGTGACAGTATCTGGTGCCTGAATCCAGCCCATCCAAACCTTTCAGCTAAACGAGTTTGCACGTAATGGCCTTAAAGATTGGCACGCACTTGCGTTTATTGTGAGGAACAATGGTGGACTGGTTCAGTGAGCAGTTTCCTTGATGTGGAGTGGGGGAGTGTGGATGGTGGCTAGGAAAGAGAGGCAAAATAAGATAAAATTGTTACACTCCTTCACAGAATAACCAGCCTGTAAAAGTAATGTTAGTGAACTTTTTTTCCTAAAGAAATCGAACGGATATAGTTCCTTGTCTGATCATTACTGCTCAATGGCTTAAAGCAGTTGTTCTCAAATTTCAGTATATATCAGGTCCACCTGGAGGGTTTGTTAAAAAACAGACATTCAGATTCAGTGGGTCTGGCGTAGGCTCTGAGAATTCACGTTTCTGACAAATTCCCAGATGATGCTGGTGTGCTGACCTGGGGACCACACTTTGAGAAGCACTGACTTAGAGATTTCTTAGGACTAGATCTTATGACTGGAGTAAAAGTTACAAACAGCCTTAATATTTATAAATAAATAAGGGAAAATCTTCAGAGGATTTTTTATATGCTTTTCAGTAACTTCACCCCTATCCCTCTCAAAATCTCATAGTATCCTCTAAGGATTATATTCGTAAGTGGGGAGGACTTAATGATAGGATGCAATGAAGTCCTGAAGTATTGTTTCTGTCCAACTGAAAGAATAAGTAAGGTTGTTTTGCACCTACCCCGTTTTTGTCATAGCTAAAGAGCTTATATTTTTACATGAAAAATACATAAAAATCATTAAGGCCCATTTGTTTTCATTGGTGATTGTAAGAAGTGCTAGTATTTTGCTCTTACCCAAGGCTTGAAACATAGTTCTTGCTAGAGTTGAATCGAAGATAAGCATATTAGTCGACTTACCACGCTGAGGCTTAGATTTTTATCTGGTCCTGTCAAATAAGGTACGACAAATGGCTCTGATGGTTTCATCATTGAGAAAAATCCAAATAAGCAGAGAATTACAGTGGGAAATACCCAATGGCTTGACGAAGTCTGGCAACACTTCATGGTTGGTGAAACTGCCACAGAAAGAAAAGAGCAAGTAAAATGACCGATCATCAATGCATTTGATTTCTTTTCATAAAACATTCGTTCTCTTCCCCAGGTTCCTTTTGTCCTTCAGTTTTACAAATGAAAAAAAAAATCAGTGTAACAGTGAAACTATGTCACAGGTCAAAACACAGGAACCTGAGTCTTCACGTCTTTCCCAAAGAGAAAACTAAAGATTACTTGGAAACAGTAAGGGATTAAGTTTCAGTCCGGCTGGAATGGTGGCGTCATTGACAGAAAAACGCTCTCAAGTATTGTTCAGGTAAGTCAGTCAGATTCTCCTTTAGTTTTTCAGAGTGAGAAACAGTCAGGGAATTTCTCCTGAGGCTGAAATCTTGGGCGGAAGATGAGAAGGTAAAATTGGTAGACTTGAGACAGGAAAGAGAGTCTCCAGTAGACATATTTGCTAAGGAAACATCTACTTTGTGCTCTTCCCCCCAGGGGCCTATTAACATGTAGCTATTAATGAATTGGATACCCATTTTAGTGAGTATTTAAATATGGTGAATAAAAAAGCCTTTGGGGAATAAAGATTTATAAAGCGGATAGACTCCTTGCTTTTTCTAAGTATCAAACTCAAAGTGAACATTGGCTTAGCCAATAATTTAGAAGCCTAAATTGTTTTGAACTGTCATCCACCCAGGTGATTTTTATTTTTTTAGTACCTATTTCCAGAAGAAGAACTACGTGACATCTAAACAAGATCACATCATGGATAAAATTCAAATACAACACTTAGAAGTAGTTTTCTGAGATGATACCTCAGCCCCCACTCCAAGTATTTTTCCCCGTTTATGTTCCTAATCCTGAAGAGAGAGAGGTTTTGTTCGGAGTGATAAGACTCAGGGTTGGCTGACCCAAGGAGAGACAAGGGCACCCTTTAGAATGGCACTCAGTAGCTCCAGGGGAGATCTCACTCGGTCTTTGGCCACTTCCTGAAGCCTTCCTGAGCCTCTCCAGTCATCCCTCTTTCCCTTAGGCCTCGTCTCATTCCAGCCCTGGCAAGATGTTTTGGGGTGGCAGCTAAGGCCATGGAGTCTGGGGTCAGTTAGGTCCAAATCCTTCTCTGTTACTTACAATCATGTGATCTTTGGCAAGTTACCGAACCTCTTTGTACCTCCTCTGTAAATGGGGATGATAATAGGTTGTGAGGATTACAAATGCTAGCACATGTTAAAACAATGCCTGGCATACACCACGCAGTCTGTAATCGTAAGCTATACAATTTGTAGTACTGATGGCCTTGAAAGGGATTGATATTTTGACACTCACATCTCCCTGTTAGCCTGGGAGCTCCTTGAGAGCAGGGATTCAGCATTTTCACCCCAGAGTCTAGAACAGTATCTGACCCATCAAAAGTATCCCAGATGTGCTTATTGAAAGTAAGCACATCTTTCAATAAGATGCACTTATTGGATGGATCAGTTTCAGACTGACCAGAAAAATTCAAATAAGATGTTTCCCATGTGTTCGAATTATTTAAAGTTGTTCTCTGGAGTGGGAGCTATGAGCTGCCATTTGATTCTCAAGAACATGTAGGTTACTGTTAAAGCAGTTTTGGAATAATAAAAAGAGGGTTTCCTGCTGAAAAGAACATGCGTTTTATACTTAAGTAAATTCAAACTTCCATTCCACTCTTTCAAGTTGTGTGACCCTGGACAAGTTTCTCTGCATCTTGGGGCCTCAGTCTTTCTCACCTGCAGAGGTGGATTTCAACATCCGTCACATGAGTGTAGTCATGGGGAAATGTCCTGGCATAATGTCTGCCATTGTAGCAGGTGCATAACCTGAGTTAGAGTCCAGCCACTATGTGAAAATCCACATCTAGATTCCATGGCAACGGATCAGGGAAGTAACATCTTTAAAGACAGTGGCAGCATGGACCTCTGCAAGTTGGTTTCTATTAGAGTATGAAATGCTCAGGCCACAGTCAGGTTCTTAGAGCCTGGAACCATTAGGTTTTAAGTAAGTTAAGAAATCAAGATTGTTATTTACCCTGATTAGTGCTGGTGGCAGCTAAGGGGAACAGCCAGGAAAGATTTCTATTAATCTAAAATAATCCTCTGGAAAGTGAGATATTAAATAATTGTATACAACAAATTTGTATAATATAAATCTATTGTAGTTTTTGAAAGTATTTTTTAGAGAGTATTAATTCCTGGGATACTACTAATAAAATTCAGAAGACAAACAGACAGTTTCTAACAGGGTTTGTAGCCAGGAAATCTCAAATCCTCTTTTTGAATCAGGTGTTGCCCTGGGCAAAATATCACTCACCATTTCTGAGGACCAAGAGAGACCATGGCTTTAGGTTTTTATGTTGGAAGTAACTCCTGATTCCACCTCTAACATTGGCAGCCAGTTTGTAAAAGCAGAATGTTTAGCCTAAAATGGGTGGATTGGTTGGCCTGACTAGATTAAGGAACCCATCACCACCACCATGAAAGGGCTCACATAAGAAGTGATCACTGGAGAAACAGCAACAACAAATCCTCTCCGGTGTGAGATTTCCACTACTCTGGTTAGGATGGGCACCGAGTTTGTCCCTGCTACTACCTTCATTTATGGTAAAAAGACAGTGCATGCTGGGTCTTTATCTTGTCTGTCAGGGTTCTGCCTGTGCAGCCTCTCTAAACGGAACAGCTTTCTTTATGGCCTATATGGACAATGAACGACTACTTAGGAAGAACGTTGAAAACATAAAGAGTACGATATTCCTTGATTATGTGGTGTCTCTGAGATGGAAGGGAGCAAAAAACTCAGCGTAAAAGATTCAGACACTCATTCCATAGGGCTCTTTTTCTACTTCCGGGACAGTTTTCTCTCTTAAAAATTAATGGCAGAGTCATAATTGTGAAAAAAAAAAAAAAGACAAACTGTGAATTTACAAGTCCAGGTTATCTTAGCGGCATGCTTTTGAATAGGTCAAGCAAGTAGTAATTTTTAGTTAATTTTTAACCTTCTGCTTCAAAGGTCATAGGAAAATCGGTAAAAAACGTTACCAAAGAAATGCTCCGATTTGTTTTGAATTCTGTTGGCGTGAGCGCGAATATCTAGCCTTCCAAGGAAGGTGGGTGCCTCGAAAGCAGTGGATTTCTGGTCCAGGCCACTGGTCTTTTCTAGTGTTGTTCAAGTGGGGCGTCCTGGAGCCTGGGGCTCTGGCTGCCGCAGAGCTCGAGCACTGCCCAGAGCGGGTGGGTATTTCCTAAACATCTCGGCTATGACTGTGATGTCGGCCATCAGATATTTTTTTTTTCTGTTGTATTTAATCATAGCTGGCTGACTCCACTCAAATTCCTTAACTCTTCTGAGTCCCACTGAGTAAAAGAAGATAAAAATCATCCACTTTATGGCTGTGAGGAGTGAGAGCAATAGGTGAGGACTCAGGGCAACACCTGGAGACAATAAATGCTGCTGTCTTTCTCTTGCCTTTAGTATTGCAAACTTGGTCTATTCTGAGCCACCCAGGAAATCACAAAGTCCAGTGAATTGCTGATAAGATAAAAAAGCTCATATCGGCAGACCTAGCTAATCTGGATTGTTGGTCATCCATGCAAAGTCAATGTAAAAGGTTATAAAGTCAATTTCAAGGCTGTGAAAATATGGAGAAATTGAAAAAGTAAATTTACAGTATAATGAAGGATGCAAAAATTATTTCTTTAAGGAATTACATTGTCTGAAAACATTTTGTAAATACCAGCTTATGTAAGAAAAATCATGTCATCCTTATCTGCCTTTTTATTTTTTTTAGACAGAGTCTCACTGTGTTGCCCAGGCTAGAGTGCTGTGGCGTCAGCCTAGCTCACAGCAACCTCAAACTCCTGGGCTTAGGCGATCCTCCTGCCTCAGCCTCCCGAGTAGCTGGGACTACAGGCATGCGCCACCATGCCTGGCTAATTTTTTCTATATATTTTTAGTTGGCCAATTAATGTCTTTCTATTTTTAGTAGAGACGAGGTCTCACTCTTGTTCAGGCTGGTTTCGAACTCCTGACCTTGAGTGATCCTCCTCCTCGGCCTCCCTGAATGCTAGGATTACAGGCGTGAGCCACCGCGCCCGGCCCTTATCTGCCCTTTACTCAATTTTTTACAGTCCTCCGCTCCATAGTTCCCTTCATGGGGAACCCTTGGTCAGTTTAGTTAGGTTCGACTCACAATATATGCTTTCCGCACACATACTTCCCCATTCAGATATTTTACCAATTCATTTTGGTTCTACTCTACATACTCTAAATTAGTGAATACATATCATATATACTTTTTAAAGAGTTGAAGAAAGGAAGTGACCCTATACTCCAGCTCATCATAACTCAGTATTAAAAGTATTCTTACCCAGATTACTTGCATCAGCATTCCAGACCAACACTTCCCATCTAAACCCTGGCCTGCCCTTTTTACTGGTGATGTTGCTTAAGACACACTGACCATAATGGTGATGAGGCAGGTTTTCCCGTAGTTCACTTTAGTGGTCACATCCCTGATCTGGCTGTTTGGATGCCAGGGCCTAGGACCAGGAACTCATTTCAACATAATGTTTCTCTGTTACCCAGAAAATCACAGGGATCAGTGAGCTGTTGAAACCGATTTTGATACTAGGAAGTGGGGTGCAGACGTAACGCTACGTGAGACTGTGGAAGCGGCTTTGGAATTGTGTAATGGGCTGAGGCTAGAAGCGCTTTGAAGCGCGTGATAGAAAAAGCATAGATTATCTTTAAGAGATTGTTGATAGAAATACAGACATTGAAGGCAGTTCTAGTGAGGGCTCAGAAAGAGGAGAGGAGAGCTACAGAGAAAGTGTCTGTTGTCTTAGACAAGACATGATCATCACACATAGAATGTTCTTAGAATGAGGAGCATTAAAGGTGCTTCTGGTGAGGTCTCACAGGGAAAGGAGGAACATGCTGTTGGACACTGGGGAAAGGCGATCGCTTTTATAAAGTATCAGAGAACTTGGCTGGATTATGCTGTGCTGATGGGAAGAAAGTAGAACTTGTAAGTGGTGACGAACTTGGATAGTTAGCTGAGGAGATTTCCAAGCAAAGTATGGAAGGTGAAGTCTGGTATCTCCTTGCTGCTTATCGTAAAATGTGAGAGGAAAGAGATAAATTGAAGAAGGCACTGCTAAGCACAAAGGAAGCAGCACTAGATTTGGAAATTTCTCAGCATGTCCAGATAGTATACCATAGAAATAGCCAAGAGCATGCTTCAACAAATGTTTGCTAAGTAAGGAGTGTGATTCATGGATAGAGCTGAAGCCAGGGACAGAGATGCAGTTGTTCAAGAATGCTCTGTGGAGGGCCCAGCAGAAACAGTACCAGTCTGGCCTGGAAGGGACAAAACAAAATTAAGGGAGAATGACTTAAGGGCCGGAGCCATGGATGCAGAAGCCTGGGCCAACAGGACCTCCTCAGGGTAGGGCCACTTGCCTGGTGGCCCAACAGAGTAAGGCTGCCACTACAGCGGGCCCAGAGGAAACACTATCACACCATGGAGGATTATTCTCAGGTCTTGAAATCTAATAGAACTTGCCCTCCTAGGATTCAGACTTACTTGGGACCCAATTTCCCCCTTTTGGAATACAAATATCTACCCTATACTTAGACGTTGTATTTTGTAAGCAGGTGACTTGCTGTCCGATTTCACAGGTCCACCAATGGAGGGGAGTTTTGCCCCTGGGTGAGTCATATACTTGGAGTGTCCTCCATAACTGATTTGCAGAGTGAAATTTGGGACTTTGAGTTGATGACACATAGATGAGATTTTAGACTTAGAGTCAATGCTGGAATGGTTAAGACTTTTGGGGATGTTGGGATGGGGAAAATGTATTTTTCACGTGGGAAGGACATGAATTTTGGTGGGTCAGGGGAGGACAACTATGGGTTGACTGTGTCCCCTGGAAAGCTATGTTGAAGTCCTAACCTCCAGTACCTCAGAATTAGACGTTATTTGAAAATAAGGTCATTGCAGATGTAATTAGTTAGGGTAAGATGAAGTCATACTGGAGTAGAGTGGGTCTTTACTCCAATGACTGGTGTCCTTGTGAGAAATGGAGGAGAGACCCAGAGACAGACACACACAGGGGGAGCACAGCCATGTGAGGACAAGGAAGAGGTTGGGGTGTTGTATCCACAAGCCAAGGAACACCAAGGATTGCTGGTGAATGTCAGAGGCTGGAAGACGCAAGGAAGGATTCTCTGCTGTAGGTTTCAGAGGGTACACGGCCCTGTCGTCATCTTGATTTCAGACTTCTAGCCTCTAAAACTATGGGACAATAAATTTACGTTGTATTAATCCATGCAGTTTGTGGCACTTTTTATAGCCACCCTAGGAAACTGGTACAGATTCTGATATACCTCATTTGAATACTTAATCATTTGCACAAAATGTATGACTACCTTCATATTAAAATTTTTTCCTTTAAATGTGCTTCGCCCTGGTTTTCCATGTATCAGTACTTTCATTATTTTTAAATATAAATAGTACAAATGAGTCTTTATATACAGAGTGAAATTTTCCAGTTTGTTTTGTAGCTACTCATAAATATCCTTAGCGAGGCAATGAATGTTTGTTTGTCCTGTGTGGTAGTTGCTTGAAAACTTAGGCGGTTTTCATAAAGATGACAATGCTAGTTTTTTTAAGTTGAATGTTATATGAAATGCAGAGATGATAAAGGGGTGCCTAAGCCATTCAGGTGGCCTACCTTTTTAAGAAAAATGGCAATTTTTGTATAAAAATGTATAAAATTCGTTATAGTTTAGTCATCAGTTATAAATTTATTTTATCTTGATTTTTCCCTTGAAATACCAATGTTTATAACCATCGCTTTATTTTTTACTGGGTCTGTCTTCTTTATCAAGTTGTCATGTTTTGGGAACAAGTGTACCATGGTAGCAATGAAGATGTTTCTTTCGTGGGAAGCTGGTGCTCCCAGGGGACCTTAGGCAGGCTCCATGCTCTCAGCCAACAGAGCCCTCACCCACCCTAGGTGCTCAGGCAGCCTTTGGGGAAGGAAGAAGGATGACTAAAAGGAAGAAAGCCGTTTTTCTTGCAGTTGTGGTGAAATTGCACTCATCCATTCATGCCCTTTTATCCAGTCTTCGCAGTCACGAAGAGAGCATAATTGCAGCGTGGTTGCCAGGATAAAGACTTGTGCTGGAAATACCGTCTTGTGTATGTGTCAAACACAGTTTGGCTTTACAGAGTTTTCACCCCTACATCTCAATGCAAAAACTGTTTTTCATGATTGGCATGATCACCACAGAACTTTTCTTTTAAAGAAAAGATGACCAGGTCCATTCCAGAACCTTCTTTTGTTTTTGGCAGTGCTCCAATGAAATTGGGTCTAGTGGTATTGTTGGAATGGATGTAACTCCTATTGAATCTGAAAGCACAGCATGAAGTGAAAACTGCTGAACAAACGCTGAGTATAGAAACTCTTCTGTTTACGCACTTTTTGGTTTTCAACAGGCTGTCCCCGCGTCTATTTTGATTTTCTTAATTGAAAGCAACATGGCACCAAACTTTGGGTATTGGGCTGAGCTGTGATTTTGTTCCTCGTAGGGAGGGACACTGCTTGCCTAGACCCATCCCCCGTTACTGACTCAGTGGGACTTGTGGGAAGGGGTGGGGACGAAGAATTTTTATTGTTATCAGATTCCCAGGAGATGGTAACTGCTGCTGGTTGGGGACCTCACCTTGAGAGCCACTGCTTAGCAAATAGCAGTCTTGGCCAACTCTTACGCGAACGTTTGAAAGAGATTTCTGTAGTCATTTTAGCTTTACTTGCTTTGAAGTTTACACTAGAGGGCAGTGTGATCACAGCTGCTGGGATGCAGAGCAGATTAACTTCATGTCGAATCCAGACCACGGTTTTCCCACCAGCCTAATAAACTCCTGCTTCTGCCCAGGTTTTGTGTTTGTTTATGGGTATTTCATGTAGGAATCTGTAAGGTAGGTAAGAATGTTTCTCCTGCTAAAAATAAGTCTAAAGGCTGTTCTCGCCTGTCTCTTTATTTTAAAGTCATGTATCTGTTAGCTGGAGAGCTGAGGCTGCTGGCTGTGAGATTTTATTTCCTATTATTCAGAGAACTTTAGAGTTGAGAAATAAATTTGGTCTTTGATTGGCCCTGCGCAGTGGCTCACACCTGTAATCCTAGCACTCTGGGAGGCCAAGGAGGGAGGATCGCTTGAGCCCAGGAGTTTGAGGTTGCTGTGAGCTAGGCTGACACCACAGCACTCTACTGAGGACAACAGAGTGAGACTCTGCCTCTAAATAAATAAATGAATTTGGTCTTTGAGCCCACTGTTTCTAAACATGTTTTCAATGACCCCATTTCTATTAATAATAGAAATAGGATTTGAAACTAAAGAAGTCTGGAAACACTGAGTTAAAGTTACACAGTCTTCTTTTACTGGAATGTTCTTCAGAGGCTTTATTTGTACGCTGGGAGGAGGATGTGGCATGCAGGACCACTGTGAAAGGAATGGCTTTTGGGTATTTTGAATAGGAAATACCCACTTGGCTCTAATTCTTCATCTTTTACATAAGGAATTAGAGACTAGAAGAGAAAATGACTCTGGGTAGTGACAGGATCTGTCTTGTCAAGGGTACTTTCCACAGGACCAAAATGTTATCACCTGCGGGACTGCATGCAGTGACAGCACCCAGGCGAGTCAGGTGCATTCCTCTGCAGGCCTGAGGTCTTCCTGTTCCATCTAGTGGAACACGCTTGCCCCAGGCACCTGCAGGCTGGGCCTCTTTACCGCTTATAGATTGTGCTCAAGCAACAGTGGGCTTCCCAGACCACCCCGTCCAAAGCGGCCCTCCTTCACGCACTCTTTCCTGTCCTTGCTTTGTCACCACCTGCTATGTATTAATATGCTGGTTTTTGTTTGTTTCTTCCCTCTGAACTATTAATAGAAGAGCCAGAAGGTACTTTGTCCATGTTGGTGTCTGCTGTATTCCTAGTGCTTTGTAGGTGCTTGATTAACATCTATCCGATGATTTAATGCCATCAAAGTATATAGCATCAGATTGATTATTGTATCAGAGTTCTCCAGAGAAATGGAACCAAGATGTTTATATATAAATATGCATAACACATTATATATAAATAACGTTAAATGTGTTAAAATGGTAAAAACTGGTGTCTTTTATGGAATGGTTCTAGCAGTACCCAGATAATCTGAACATTATATGAATTTATAGAAAAATTTCCACTTGCATTTCTGGGATAAAAAGTACAATATCTGATACTTTCTCGTAATTGTTTAAATGTGACGATATTTTGTTTCTATATACTCTGGTTGTGTTAGAGAATATTCTGCCAGGCTTCAGGAAATTTGGATTTAAATACTGTTAAGACAATGGATATTTGTATTTATCCAAAGGCTTCTCAGAGAAGGAATGCCATGCTGGGTTTGACTCTAATTAAGACAAGTGCCTTGGAGAATACTGGCCACTTTTTATTTTCCACTCTCTGGATACCACAGGAGTGCTCCCAACTGGCAGACTGACCTGTAACCGTACAGGGAAAGGAAGTCAGGCGAACGTCATCCCAGGTTTCTTCCATGATGGAGGGAGGAGCCCCTGGCAGGTGCCCGTGGTGTGTAATGCTGAGTTGCAGCAGACAATAAAGCACAGGACCTTCAAAGAGGTTTCTGAAATCCACTAACTTACCATATGGTCCCCCCTTCCCTTCCCTGCTGAGTGTCCCAGGGTTTCATCTTTTCTCCTGGGACCATAAGGGCCCTCCTCCTTTGCTGACCCTGAGGTAACGGGATGGGGAGTGGAGCGGTGTTTGCGTGTGTGTGTGTGGTCTTAGATATAAAAGAGAGCCTGAAAATAAATGTGATGTATTAAATCCCCGGCTTGTGGGATTCTTGGGCAGGACTCAATCCTGTCTACAGTGAGAGAGGAAAGTGTTTTGAGAAATGCATTTACACTCACTCACTAGTAACAATCAACTAGTCTTCTGAGTAACGTCACCTTGAGGAAAGGTTAGAGATAATGGAGGACGATGCTTATCAGAAGAGAGTGAGCGACCTCGGGTGCAGTTGCAGCTGTCAGTGGGAGGATGACCTTCCAGATTACGGCCGTTGGCTGCCATCCACTCTGCCCTTGCACAGGGTGGGCCCAGATGAAGATAGCCTTTTTTGGAGACCCATTAAATGGCATGTCCTCTTCCTTGAGGTAAGGTAAATACTGTTCCAATTTATATCAGTCGAGCTCTTGCTTAAACAGAGCTGGTGGCAATGACAATCAGAAACTGGATCACATCCGTAAAGAGCATCGCTGACAAGGAGAAAACTTTGCCGACGGTTGAATTAACGTTGACTGCTTCCCATCTACTGTGACCTCACAGAAAGTGGGGAGATGCTCTTTTCCGTGGGATGCTTCTGGGGTTTTCTAGGTCTTTCTTGTGTAAATAATTGATGAGATGAGTCTCTGGCTGAGTCACTATGAGCCTTACTGGGATTATTCATTTTCTGTGCTCCAGGAAGCCCATGTTCTTCTTTCTCCTGTTATGTTTCTGTCTAGTCTGACCATGTGTTGTTCGTACAACTCCAAGACTGGACTTCCAGGCTCTTCCTCTCCATGCTTTTCAGAGAACTAGGGTTATTTCTGCTGAGAGATGCTGAAATTTCTGCATCTTTTCTCAGCACTTTGCCTGCTCTAGCCCTCCCACTCTCTAAATGTGGTGTGAGAAAGTCAGAAATAAACCCCATAGAAGAAACATAATCTTCCACCTGATGGGGATGGGAGAGGAGAACAGTCTCCTCGGAGAGAGGAGGTGATGAATAGGAAAAAACACGGAAATGGAGGCAGATGGTACTGAGGGAGAAGGGAGATGGACTCAGTTGCCACAGCTAACAAAGGGGGCAGTAACTTCAGGTTCCTGAGTTCACATTCGAGTTTCGTCATTTTCTAGCTATGACCTTGGGCACTTAGATGTGGTAATTGCCATCGTCCTTGTTCCTCATCACTGCCTCCAAACAATTATTCTCCGCTCTGGTGAAAATGAAAATGTTCATTTATTTGAAACTCATTCCACTAGACCCCTCTTCCGATCCACCGACCTCCTGGTCTCTTTCTCAGTTATCAAACTTTCTGCCATCAGTTCCTCACCCAGGTCCGGCCATTATCTTGCAGTATCTGCATGGGAGGGAGGCATCTTGTCTTTCCAGTTCCGCAATCTCCTCATTTCCAAAGACTTTTCTTTTCCAGATTCTCATGGGCAGCCCCGATTTCCCTCTCACATAAGGAATTTAGTCCCCTGGCTCTGTTTACAGCCGTCTCTCCTTCCTGCTTACTTATTAACTGCTCCATTGTACCATTCTTCAGTGTCATCAAGATACCGCCATTCCACAGCAAAGTAATTACGTCAGGTCTTGCCCAAGGTCATTGCTCAAAAAAAATTAAAAAAAAAGAGAGAGACCGCCATTCTCCTCCCAGTCTCCCAGCTTTCTTTCTCCTTTCTTCACTCCCCTTATTGTTTCTACAACAACCACACCAATGCCCAAAACTCTACTGCCTGTTCATGTTTCGGTCATATCTGTGTGGCAAAACCCAATTATAGGAAAAATCTTTTATCTGCTTTGTTTCTGCTTGCTAGAGAAAGTCACACAACAAAACAGGACAATTCCCTATTAAGTTCACAATCCCCGACCTCCGGTGGGATTGAGCAGTACGAGGTACCCCCGTGAGGTTTCTCCGGTTGGCTGGTTCTTCCACTCTCCACCGTGGCCGCGTCATGCTTTCTCTGTACTTCTCAATCCCCTGACTCCCCCACCCCCGCTTCATTCTCAAGACTATAACCCGCTCCACAGAGAAAAAGGAAGCCACCAAATGCCGTCTCCCTCAGGCTCCCAGCAATGTGCCAAGTCCTCTACCTCGGCCTCCCCTGCCTCTCAGCTCTCTGCTCCCTGGGGCCAGTCCCTTCATTAGGACATGGCGTTCCTCTCCCTTCTCCCTTCTGAGAACGTTTACACTACAGTTCTTTTTTTTTTTTTTTAACATTTCACTTATTTTACTTAAATTGATCTTTCTCATTGAAAAATTTACTTACCATCTTCATTTTAGAAAGCCCTCTCTTGCCCCCAAATCCTCTCCAACGATAGCCTGAGCTCTCTCCTCGCCATCACAGAAAATCTTCTTGAGCAAGTTGTCTCCATTGACTGTTTTTGTCTCCTCTCCTCCCTGTCATCTTTTAACTCTCCTGAAAGTATCCTGTCCCCCTAAATGGAAATATCTTTTGCCAAAATAAAAAAATGACCTCCATGTTTGTAAATCCAGTGAAACATTTCAGCAGCCTGTTACTTGACTTCTCAACGTCATTTGACACTACTGATCACTACTTCAAACTCTTTCTTCCCTTGACAGCTATGGTAGCCAAAATCCTTTTAGCTTTCATCCTTTCCCTCTGGCCTCTCCTGAGACCACTGTGCATGCTCATTCTTCTCTAAGGGAGCCAGAAGCCATAATTGGAGGTCTTCAAAGGTCCATCCTTTGAATGGACCTCACTTCTCCTTACGCCTTCCTTCTAGGCAGGTTCATCACTGTTCCTGGCTTCATTTACCATCTATATGATACTGACACATTTATATGTTTAGCAGAGACATCTCTTCTAGATCCTAGACCCTATATGTCAATTGCCTATGTGACATCAGCATATTCAAATCTAGCTCACGATCTTCCCCGGCAAACTCAGTCCTATTCCAGTGTTCTCTATCAGAATGCTGGTATCACCAAAAGTCTAGAAATTCCTCCTCCTATAACTCCATATTTGATTCTTCCCCATGTACTGTCAACTTTACTTTAAATAGTTCTCAGATATGTTCTCCTTTCCGCTTCTACTTCTGACATCTTAGTGTCAGCACAATTATCTTTGGTCTGGATTAATACCTAATACCTCTTCTCCCCATAAGTTCTGGCTCTCCTTCTAATTCATTCTCCACCTGTGGCCAGAGTGATCTTTTCCAAAGACAAAAATAACAATAATTTTTTACTTAAAAATCATCCAACAGCTTTCTTCCCTACCATGGCCTACAAGACCTCATACATTCTGCCCCTTCCTCCTTGCCACAGTGCCATCTTTTTTTTTTTTTTTTTTGGTGGAGGCAGCTGGGCTGTAGGCCCAACGACCCCCCTCCCCCCAGTATCATCTTAAGGTGCATTTTCCCTCATGCCAACTTTTTGCCACAGTGACCATCTTTCAGTTCCTCGAGCACACCATGCTTCCCTCTGCCACAGAGCTTTTGCACACGCTGTTCCATCGAGGGTTTATTTTCCCTCACCTTTTACCCTGGGTGTCTACTCTTCCTTTCAGCTCTTAGCTCAGGTCTCCTTTTCCCAAAGATTATCTTCCCTAATTCTCCAGTCCAGGTCAGGCTCTTTTGTCCTCTTCTAGATTGTCTGCTCACAGAGAGTATTTCTTAGCTGGTGATTGCACATTTATTATTGTGCCTCTGAGATTCATAACCAAGTTCCCCATTAGGCTGTGTGCTCCATGGCACATCGAGCATCAAGTCTGTTATGGTTGCTTGCAAGTATTTCCCTAGTGCCTAGAAAAGAGTGTAGCAGAATAGGAGCTTAATAAATATTTTTGAAATAAATGAAAACGTACTGAGTCCCAATTGTCTCGTTTTGTAGAATAGGGACCGTAATATAAGCCTCAAAGGAATTCAGTGAAGATGAAACTCATATGTGTGTATACAGAACCTAGTGTGGTATCTGGTATTTGGTTGTTGTTCAACATGGTTTTCCTTCCGTTTCTTCCATTTCTGGGTTTGTGGAAGAGTTCTGAGGTTTCCAGAAATCATCAGAGGAATGCTTGGTATGAAGCCCCCTTCATGGCTCAGTGCCCAGCCATTGGGGCTGATCTGAGAGCTGAGAGCTCTGGAGAGGCTCCTGGACCTCGAATCCTGCCTCTCGAATGCTCAGACGTACACACTCCTCCAAGTCTACCTTTATTCCAGTATTTGAGTGACTGTCCTAGTTGATAAATTTATGTGCCTACTCCATCCCTTGATCCTCTCATGCAGGCCATATACATAAGACTGCAATGGATAGCTTTTAGCATCAGATTCACATGGGAAACTGGACAAAAACATAAATTGCCTGGCCACCTCTAGAGCTTCTGATTTAATAGGTTAGGTTGGAAGCTCTGGTATCCAGGTGCTTAACAAGCACTGGCTGTACTGATGGGGTGGTCACGGTTTGATGCAGTAGACCTTGTTTCTAATCCTTTGTAGAGTTTGCAAAGTAGGTGGCTGAGAAAGCAGAAACTCAGACTTACAATGGCTTGTCAAAGATCACGTGGTTAAGAATTGGGTTTTTTGAGGATTCAAAGCCTTTCCTCTCTTTCTTCTAACTGCTGGGTTGGAGCATGACACTCTCAGGCTTTGTATCATTTCTTTCAAGTTGTGCCACGGTCTTGTTTACTTTCTCCTCTTTCCTGGCCAGCTACTCCCAAAGGTCGAATTTACGCAGTGTATGACATCTATAATGGTGAGTGTCATTAAGTGGTTACTTATTTCCCCAAGCGATAATACGTGGAGCATGAATTCTTGAAATCACTTCAGTGGATTTTTGAACCATTTAGCCGGCCGAATGCTGTTTAGCTCCAAGTGATCCTGTGCTATTTACTGCTGGTGACATCTACTGAAAGAAGTTGCGATTGTCAGGCTTCTAGTGATAGGGTGTGCTTCGTTCTCATCTGTAAAAGTTCCTAAACTCAAGTTCAGAGGTCTGGCAGGAGAATCTGCACTGACAGCCCAGACACTCCGTAGCTCGTCCCCTAGGAGCTCGCCTTCCAGCCAGCCTGCCGCTGGCGCCGCCAATGGGGTTTTGGAGGTTGCTTCAGAGATGCTTTGCCTTTGTCATAGCACCTAATAATATATAATTTTGAGTAAATGTGGCACCCTCTCTCCAATCTGGGGCAAATTATAACAATCAATGAAACTTTAATTATCATTCCCCTTATACAAAGGACCTCCTCTATAACAGACCTAATGAGGACTAGAAACAAGAATTCCATACAAATTACTATTTTACCATTGAATTTTCTGTTGTGGTATAATTTTTCCTTTCCTTTGGAATGAATAATGTTCCGCGTTTTATTTCATCTTATTTTAGAGCTTATTCGTTCTCATCCCTTCTTTGCCTCTACCTGTTGTACCATGCATGAGTAGGTCTAACTGTCTGGTGAAGCCTTATAAACACAGTTTATTACTTTGCATCTTTATTTCCTGGGTTGGCCAAATAAGATACTAATCCTCCAATGTCTACAATAGCCCTCGGTAACACACACACAAAGTCAGTGTACCAAAACTCCATTTACCACGGAGCTCTAGCCACATACAGTAAGTTCAAAACAACGTACAGATGCCAAGAAAGCCCAGGCCTGCTGGCAGCTGGTAGCAGAGCTAATCTTTTTGCTGAGAAACAGAGAAGAGTGTTAAGAAGAAATGAGGTGAACACAAAAAGCTGTGCCATATGCGGTCCTAGTACAAACGGCTGGGCCAATAAATAATCTTATAGCCAACAGTTACACAAACAGTGTTCATGGCTTTTTGACTTTTAGAATTGCTCTACTGTCAAATCGTGGAAGGCCTGTCAACAGTTACAGAAGGGAATAAAATGTTATCAGCCCAGATATCGTGAAAACAAACGAGGAGACAACAGCAACTGAGAACTGTAAGAGGAGAAGAGAGCTGAAGAGGATCGGATTCCAGTGTCCGCATTTAGAAGGTGGGAAGGAAAAAGATAATGTCTGAGTGGAACAAGAGATAAAGAAGTGGTAAATGATTTAACAAGACATGACTGACGGAGGAACTCAAAACAGCGATATGCCTCTATTAGGGAGATGCGATTTAAGTGAACTAAGTCTTTAACCACAGTAGCCGTAAATCAATGGACGATTCTGAAAACAGATAGATCAAGAAAAAGGGTCTGAGTGTATTGTCTAGAGATGGAGTGATATCTCTTAAGTCAAACCCAGGAAGAGAAACTGTTAAGAGCATCGGCAGTGGCTTCCTGAAGAGAGGAACTGGGCTGAGGGGGGAGGGCAGGAGAGAGAAGGGCTGCCTTCCCTTAGATGCCTTTCTATCTCCTTTGATTTCTTTGCTTTGAAAAAACATGAGAAAAAAATATATTTAAAAAGGATGATAACTTTGTCAGAGTATCACTGATGCACACTGATCAATTATGAAGAGTGAACTTTCTCCCAGCACCATAACTCCCCATCCAGGACTGGCCGAGCAGAGTGGCTCTGTATTTGGAGAAGCCAGCGTGTGAAGCAGCAACTAGAAAGATGACTTACCTCAGTTGCTTCTTGCAGCGGGTGAGTAAAGTGTGGCTGGGCTTACGTTTGTGATCTTGAAAGCAAGAAGAGCCTTTACATAAAGGGACCGTGGTGGCTAGCGGCACAGGAATTGAGAAGGGAGCCTGGACTTCTGTCCTCCACTCCACCAGGACATAAGGACCAGCCACAATCAGCCACAGTCTCAACCTCCCGGTAAACAGGGCAGACCGGACAGATAGCACCTGCCACCAACCTCGATTGAGCAACAAAGCACACGGCAGCCTTGAGCAGAGGAGAGGGAGGGACCAAGTCGGAGTTCCATCACTACAGATTCCTAAAACCTCCACCTTGGCACTGGGAGAGACTTGAGTTACGCTCGTATGAAAAATGAATCACTGCTATCATATCAACAACTTCTTGGAGAAGCTAAGTTTTCAGATTTTCTCAGTACCTAACTTTGTTAGTGACCACAGGACTGCTCACATTTCTACTATTTCACTAGCTTCCTAATTTAATCTCATGCTATAGATCTTTTCCGAAGAAGTCACAACTTTCCTCCGGGCACATCTCATTGGGATGCATTTTTAAGGGTCCACACCCTCCTCTTTTCCTCTGTGGCATTTGACCTTAATTCCTGTCTTCAAAGTTAGTCGCATTGTTTGCCCACTTATCATTTTCTTTGATAAAGTGTCCCCGTCCACAGGATCTCAAAAGCAATTAATTCTCATAGGATCGAGGATCAGGCATCTGCCTTCCTTTGTTGCAATTATTAATCACTGCCTTATTTTTCCTGTTAGATCACTTACAACCTGTTCTGGAACCCCCTCCTTCGAGACGTTTCCAGCTGGCGTGAGGCCAGCATTCTTCTCTCTGTCTGTGGGCGTAGCTCCCGGAGCCAGGCGTGAGTCAGTCCACACCCTGCATTGTACACAGTGGCCCTGAAGCCCACATACGTTCTCACAGCAGGTCAGCTGTCCTCATAATCATTCTGAGAGGTAGGAACAGGAAAAGATGTTCACAGAGGAAATGTAAAGAAATGACATTGTTGCCCAAGATTCTCATTTTGTGTATAGTGGAAGGGAACAGAGTGTGGGGTGTGCCCTCCAGTAATACTCCCAGGCTACGCTTTGGGTCATTTTAGCTTGCCCTCACCCCTCACGATTTCCCTTATCTTTCTCAGTCACCTGCCTGTGGGAGAGAAACTCAAACTTGAATCTCTCAAAAACAGTGTCTATGAGGCCGGGTGCGGTGGCTCACGCTTGTAATCCTAGTACTCTGGGAGGCTGAGGTGGGTGGATCGCTCGAGGTCAGGAGTTCAAGACCAGCCTGAGCAAGAGCGAGACCCCGTCTCTACTAAAAAAATAGAAAGAAATTAATTTGCCATCTAAAATACATAGAAGAAATTAGCCGGGCATAGTGGCGCATGCCTGTAGTCCCAGCTACTCGGGAGGCTGAGGCAGGAGGATCGCTTGAGCCCAGGAGTTTGAGGTTGCTGTGAGCTAGGATGATGCCACGGCACTCTAGCCGGGGCAACAGAGTGAAACTCTGTCTCAAAAACAAACAAACAAACAAAAAAACAAAACCCTGTCTATGGAGTGGACTGTCAAATTTCCCAGTATCTTTTCATCCTCCCCAACCTTTATTTATTTATTTATTTATTAGCTTCAAAGGCCCTGGAAAAGCTAAGCAAGAGATAAGCAATTTGTAAATGATTTGATTCTCATTGCCCGAAATGCCCACGTCGTTCTGGCCACAGCACTGTACAGTCTTCTTTAGTGCCCAACATTTCCTACCCTGTCCCCAGAATAAAAACTCTCCACTAGAAAGCTACAGATTGGGGGTTGAGCATGGGGTCCACTGAAATTATATTAATAGCTAACTGAAAATGGAGACTTCGGCATTTAGTTGAATTTCACCTACATTCCAATAAAACACATTTCTAATTTACTCTTTTTGTTAAAGCAGGAAAAAAACCCAAAAGTATAGATGAAGCCATGGTATGTCATTCTAATCTGGGCCCGGGTGGGATGGAGCGGAAGCTGACGCCGCGGTGAGTGAAGAGCGTTGTTTCATTACTATTCCTCTGCCGCAAATAGAAAACATGGAGGGTGGTTTTTCTAAGCCTCCTGATTAGAAATAAGGTAATTGCAGGACCTGGAACAATACCTGGTTCATATCAAGCACTTGATTAATTGCTAGGGAAATGTCTTACTTTCGATGGGACCTCTTCCAGTGCAATTCAGCATGTTCAGCCTCATGCCAGTGTCTCCTCTCACGTCCTCTAATTTTCCCATTTAGTGCAGTGACAGTGTCCAAGCACATGCTGTGCTTTGTAATTTAGAGAGGCACCATGAGATATTTGAAAATGCTAGTCAAAACTTGGGAAGCTCAAGGAAATGTGTATGCCTGGACGTCTGACATTTAGAGAAATAATTACTAATAGTAATAATAGCCAAGACTTCACCCTTACGGTGTGCTAGGTACTCTTTCAGATATTTGGCATGCCTGTCTTAACGCATTTAAGCCTACCAACAATCTTGTGACGTGGGACCACTCTTGTACCCACTTCATAGGTTAAAAAATTGAGGTGCAAAAAAATGTTAAGTAACTTTCCCTGCAGCGTGCAGGGATTTGAAGCTGGGCAGGCTGACTGGAGAGGCAGCTGTCTTAACCACTGGCTGTCTTAACCTCAGGAAGCTGCACAAACAAAACACATCTGCCTGTAGCTCCATCAAATACCGTATGGAATCCTCCCATTCCCTCTTCAGTCAGTGAGGAAGTCAGGGGGTTGGTAAATTGAACAAATTACCTCTTCTGAGTTCTGCTTGTTTTATATCTTTCTGGGTCTGGGTTTTTTATTTGTTTCCATCTCCTTTTCCTTTTTTTTTGTGAAAAGATTTTAAACTTCTGATTTGATTTCTTAATAAGAAATAATTTATGCTTTCTATTTTATCCAGTCAATTTTGGTAAGTTATTTTTTCCTATGTTCATTTTGTCTATTTTCAAATTTATTGGTGTAAATTAGTTCATAATATTCTAATCCTTTAATCTCTGCTGCATCCAGAGTTATATATATTTTAAGTTTATATTATTAGTGTAGAGGTGTGATGTTCTTTTTTTCTCTTTGTTTGGTAACCAGTATTTCCAGAGGATTATGAATTGTATTAGTATTTTTAAAGAATCAACTTTTGGCTTAAATGACTCTTTCCATGTATGTTTGCTTTCTATTTCATTAATTTCTATTCTTATCTTTATTATTTCTTTCTTATTTTACTCGGATTGCTGTTTTTTTCTAATTTATTACATTGAATGAGTCATTTAAGAATAATTAATCTTTCTTCTTGTCTATTATATGCATTTTAGATCGCTAAATTTCCCTCTGAGCACTGCTGCTGCTACAGCACATGAATTGTCTTACACAATTCTTTTATTATCATTGCATTTTCTAATTTTTATTATTTTTGATCAATGAGTTTTAATATTTAGAAGTGTTTCTGTGTTTCTAAAAATATGAATTTGATAAGTATTTTTTGTTATTTATTTCTAGCCTAAATTGCATTGTAATCATAATATCATATATATGATACTGATTTTTTAAAAAATTTTTAGACTTGTTTTGGATGCTGGAGAAAATCAATTTCTGTAAATATTTTAAATATATATTTGAAAATAACATCCACATTACTTATGATTATTTTTGCATTTGCATGCGTATTTACCATTTAAAATTAATTTTCTTGCTTATGTATGTTATTTTGGTTTTTTTTCCATTTTTACCTTCTTTTAGACTTACTATTTGTTATTATTGTATTTCTCATTTCCTTTTTTCCTCTATCCCACTTTAGAAATTATGAACTATGTTTCAATTCTTTTAGGTGCTATCCGAGCAATTATAAGTAAGTTTAACTATTAAAGTCTGAAGTTAGTCAATGTGCTTATTCTTCTCCCAAATAATTCAGAGACCTTAGAATGCTTTATCTCAGGCCACTGCCTGTGCAATTTAAATGCTGTGGTTTTCTAGTATTTTAGGACTATATTTTTTTAGCGCAGGGATGAGAAATCATTGTTTTTTTTTTTTTTTTTTTTGAGACAGAGTCTCCCTTTGTTTCCCGGGCTAGAATGCCGTGGTGTCAGCCTTGCTCACAGCAACCTCAAACTCCTGGGCTCAAGCGATCCTCCTGCCTCAGCCTCCCAAGTGGCTGAGACTACAGGCATGTGCCACCATGCCTGGCTAATTTTTCTATATATATATATTTTTAGTTGGCCAATTAATTTCTTTCTATTTATAGTAGAGACGGGGTCTCGCTCTTGCTCAGGCTGGTTTTGAACTCCTGACCTTGAGCGAT